>NQII01000039.1:896931-948350 GCA_002778355.1 Clitarchus hookeri
CCAACCTTCAGGAACCAGGGCACGTTTTGTGAAAGGCACTGTTCTGTTTTCGTCCCACCACCCCCTCCCCCAACAAGGCGACACGTGCCGACAATTAGGGAAGGAAGCTAGGGAGTATATAAGCTTCCTTGCGGGGAAGGTGAGAGAGAGTTCTTTATCGCCGCGCAGAGAGGTCGGGAGATCGGACTCCCGGCCACAACAGTACCCCAGTACAGCAGTACGTCAGTAGACAGTTCATTATCACCGCGCCGAGGAAAGAGTTGCGTCAAGGAATCGCGAGAAAGACGTGAGCACGAGCCCGAACAGTCATCCAGTGAGACGACACCAGATGCAGGCCTTTTCCCAAGGCCTACCACTTCGCCGGAGCTCATTCCCAGATGACAGCATACAACAGCAAAATAGTTGAGTATCAAGTCGCCGTCCAGAGAAGCTCCCCTCCACTACGAAGTCGTAAACAGTTAATACGAGTAGCCAGAATAGAGTACCACACCTCGGAAGTGTTGCTGTATGTCGTTTTTTGTTCAAACTCGACACAATATATTCGTCGTTCAAAATGAAACAACAAAAGACTACCTTATTGAAAACCCCTCAACCTTCTAGGCACCTTATAGTCTATGCCTGGAGGAATTAACTACGACCCTATAAACCAAATAGCGTCAAGTTAAATTGTCACGACCAACGTGGGGCCTAGATAAGCCTGCGTCAACTTAAAAGGTTAAGCTTAAAATGTACCATTATACAAGTGGCTAGGGAATCTTCATGGCAGTTTTCTACTGTCTCAGATATTAAAAATCCTTCAAATTGTGTTTTTAATGTTAAGTTTTTAGATGAAATTTGAATAGATTGGCTTGGTTTGCAGCACCTTTATACACACATGTGGCTAGAAATTACCACAATTCTGATTGGTAACTAGTCGTCTCATTCCACATATCCATGAAATAATGCCTTAATTTAACATGAAGTATGGGAAAAGCTAACATAGATGTAGGTGTTGTACAATAAAAGCAACAAATAAAACGACAAATATTTATTCTATTTATCACATGATTTGGGACTGTAAGTTATAGCGGAAAATTTTATTGTTTTAACAGTTTCCTAATGGGATCTCCTCTTGGTCACACCTATATCGTTATACTACACGGGTGTAATATTCCACAGAGGAATGACATTATAAACTTTTCACGGTAAAGTGAGCACTTTTGAAAGCCCTCTCATTTGGAATAATAGTCAATTGTAGCCTTAGACGTTAAATTCCGAGTGCGTTGAGATATACACACTGTGTTTATTACTTACAGAGCAATATTTATTTTAAAAATATGTTTAAAGTAAAAAAATTGGTGAAAGGAAAAAAGTATAACTGTGGTTTTGTACTCTTGCCTCCGAGCACACATGGCTCCAGTGACAAACTCTACATGGCGCAATCATTGGTGAAGTCGGAATTTAAGGAAATGGTTAAGGTTGGGATGGCCCAGTCACACGAGAGAGTTTCACACAGGTGATTGGTTACGCCTGTGCTTCAGAATACTCATTGAGGTGTTCTACTCTGGCATCATGAGCTATATGTGGGTTTAGGCGTTTGCAGTTCATGGACGGAACAGGCTGCACTGACACTCTTCAGTGGCGGGTGGAGTTGGAGATGTGTGTGGTCAGTGCACTTCTTCGGCAGGGTTCACTGGCTCTGCTGGCATTTTCCTGCAGGAACTCTGGTTTTGCTTCAACTGTGGCACCCACTCTGGGTAGGAAGGGACAGGACTGTGGGCTTCCCCCAGCAGACTGCCGTCAGGTGCACAGGTGGTTCATCTCACAGGCCCGCGTGACGGCCATCAGTCACGTTGTGAGCACTACGGCAGTTTGGCACAACCCAGAACAGTGCCTTTTGCTCCAGTCAACTTCTCTGCATACACGACCAGGTACCCATTATTAAATGAAAAATTTCTTCAGACATATGCCATAATTTTTTATTTAATCCCTCACTCCCATTGCAAGTATCATTAAAATAATCAAATACCCCTGCTGGCAGCCATCCCTAATGCCATTGATCCTGAAAATACCTAATGGAGATGAGATGAGATTAAAACTCTCACCCTCATGTCCATACTTCTCCTTGGCAAAACCAGATGTACCAAAGCATTGGTCTGACTTGCCCAACCTCACTGAATGTTTTATTCAAGATGGTAACTTGCGATCAGCACGCAAGGACATACTGACTATAGATCCATCTCCCCTTTTCTCAGGCAATGGATGCAGAACTTGTGTAAGCACCAATTTGTCTATCACTGTCTGTTGTTCACCACAGCACTAATCATCTCCTCCGTAACCATCCAATTATCAGGCCTACCTGGGATCACACCTCTATTGAACCTCTGCAAGATGTTGGAGGAGGTTGTAACGAGTTATTATCTGTGTATAGTTCCACTTTGATTTCAGTGCAAAGTGTTATCCCTCAACAAATATGAACAATAATAGTAAATTAAAATGTGCGACTAATTCGAAGTACTGCTCCTCCGTGTGTTATAGAAAATGTACTTGTATTATAATGTTGTAAATAAGATGTAATTATAAATTTGTATATTGCGCATTTTGATTATAAAGTTGATGTAATGTGTTTCATTTTTTATAGGTACTGTGTTGTATTGTACAATATTTTTAAATTATTATATTTTCTCTCATGTTCCTTTGGGAATTGGGAGCTACCCTGTTACTCTCCCCTCTTTCTTTAGTTTTATGGTGTGGAGTTCATCAGTTTAAAGCCTATATCTGGCATTTGAACTGCATTTCAGGGTGTTTGAAATACACATTTATCTATGCAACTGTTAAATGTGCATCCAATGATCTGACCTACAGAAAGGACACGCACTTCAGACGAGGGTTGTCGAGTGCTTTCAAGACGTCTTGCACAGATTAGAAACGCTATTTCAGGCTCCATCATAGCTAAAAACTGCTCTTTCAAAGCGCTGTATCCCATAATATACATGACAGATACATAGGAAAGTACTCAAGGACCCTGCATTGAACCTTGCTACAGACTTGCCACCAAAGGGTCGCCACTGCGGGTTCCATAGGTAGATGCAGCATGATAAGAACACTACATGCCAGTTCAGAGTCTTGCGCTTTGCGGTAATGCACTTGATGCACGTAACAGTGTAGCCCTAAACGCTCTCACGTTCTCGACCTCGAATGCCAAAAATAGCTCCAGGTAGGTGAACTTTTTAAAAATTATTTAAAAAGACTTTCTAAAAAAATATTTTTTAATTTTGTTTTTTTACAAACCGATGATATTCAAAAAAGAATATTTATGTTTGTACCAAGGTGTTATTACCTTTCATTAGCACCCCTTAAGAGCAATAAATATTGTTTGTAAGTTTCTAATGCTAGGCATTGTTGCTGCCCGAGACTTTGTATTCAGCAACCTACCAACACTTAGTTAAATAAAATATTTTAACTAATTAATAAACAAAAAAAAAAACTAAAAGTAATGTGAATATTACTCACAAGTGTTTATTCAATGTCACTTTGTGAAGTGACTTCAGATATAATATGAATGATTTTTACATGTGCATGACACTGATTATTTCAACACTCACTGGTAAGCGTGATGTGATATTAATTTACCTTCAAGTGGTATTCAGAGTGAAAAGGATCCCACCAACATGAAGGAAATTGTAGTATTCCCATTTTTGCCACTCAGACTACAGCAGATTTCAACAGTCGACCATCAACTCCGCTTCCCCATTTTCCTTCTATTCACTTCTTTCGCCTTCACCTCTTCACCCCCATGGCAAAGTGCACACAGAATGTCGAGACGCTGCATGCTAGTTCATGGCCTTGCGCATAGGAGTGATGTGGCACTAGGTAGGCGTGTCAGTGCAGCACTTTCGCTCGCTTGCTCGCTTCTGAGTAGCGGCACCATCGAACCAGAGGGTAGCATTGTATGGCAAGACATGCTAGCAATATCTGAATTGGCTGCTAAGCACTACATCAAATACATATATATTTTTTAAGTGTTTCGAGAAAATAAAACACCAACCCCAGAGCATGATCTTGAAGAGCGTTGCTGCTCCTTGCATGTTGGTATGTTGAAGCAGTGAGACCTGATATCTTTTATTACATGGAAGGAGTTAAGGCTTAACTTAACAATTTGCTAAATTTTTGAAGAGTGACATTCATTAATAAGTAATTATGCATAGATTTACTGGCTGTACTCCAGAAATAATTTGCAAGCCTTGAAATTCATTCCAACTCAACTTCTAACTGCAATCAATTTGGATTCATTTCATTTGAAACAATATTGATAAGAATAATTTTTGTTCAGGTCAGGACTGAAAATTTTTTAACAGTTGTTGAACTCAGAACATTACATTTTCTTCTCCCAACCTGCCACCTCTAAAATCATATTGTATGAAGGATGGAGACACTTTAGTAAAACAATCCTTTAATTTGACTTTGAATGTAAATACTATTGATCGAATTAAAACAGCATCACCCATTTTATGTATTGGTTTCTCTCCATAAATAACTTCAAAACTATGCTAGTTTATCCATTGTAATGTATTGTATAATGCGACATAAAATTTTAATAGATAATGTACATAAGTATTCTTTGCCCAGCTTACACTGCAGAACACATAAGTACAACCCAACAGATATGAGACCACCGATAAAACTTACCAAATTTAATTTCTGTAATACCGCCATACAGACACTTACTAAAACATGTCACCATCTGTAAGACAACATGCTAAATAGAAAAATACAACACCTAACTACAGACGAACTGTGGTAAATGAGAACAGTGGCAGCTCTGATTCTTTCAAAATTTTAATAGGATGTAAGAAATAAAGTTTGAACATATTATAATGAGCGGGCAGATAAGAAATTAAAATAGAAATAGGCATTAAAAATTATACTTTCAATTACCAAGGTACACTAGCTAGCCATCAGAGTAGCAAGGTTAGGGTATTTGAAGTGTTATAATTTTCCAAGTGCAATTGTGTCTCTAATCAAGCCAATTAGTGACGTGGGAAATAATTAGTCTTTCTTTCAACCTGACCATTCCGGTTGTAGAGTGCCCCAAAACTCAACAGATCTAAATTTTCCACATGCTCTGCTAGACAAAAACATAATCATGTTTGTATGTAAATTAGTGCTTAATTAAGAACTCTTAACTCTCTACGGGATTAAGAAAAGTCGCTCAGAACGTTTCAGTGTTTTATGTGTATATGTTTCAAGTTTTATGCTAATGAGGTCAGTTAAGAAAATTACCTCGCGGAGTGGCGCCAGCTCTCGGCAAGTACGCAGATGACCCGCGCCATCTCCGGCAATCCGATTCCACGGGTCTTAGGTGCTGCACGTGCGTCACGTCAAACTTTCATACTTTCTTCGGAACACTTAACTGCAATAGCTTCACTTAATTACTGGATCCTTTTATTTAGTTTACCGAGTCTTCCCCGCGTTCGCAGCACCCCTCCCTCAGCTCATTTTATCGACCCCGGAGGTTTAATTACTCTTGTAAATTTTCGCGCCATTATTGGCCTTTTTGCATAGGAACGGTCACTGGCAGGCCCCTTATGAGTCAGGTCCGCTTTAATTTGTATTGCCTACATATAACTGTATTCTATATGATTTACTTAGTTCACCGAAACTTGTGAGTTCTCATTTAGTGTTGTATTTCGGGCCCTGGCCCTATCCAGGAAGTCATAGACGCCTCAAGGAGGCATTCTTCATTTATAAGGTGAAAGGTAATACTAAGGCGTGCTGGAGAGCCTGAATAACCCGGCTATATATTACGTTTTCCTGTAAATTTATACCGTGTGTGTCGGGGATGCAGCCACATGGCCGTTCGGCCCACGATACTGAGAACTGTGATTTCATGCTCACCCAGTGAGCTGGCGCTCATTCTATTCTAAATAGGAAAATTGTGTAATATTCTGACTTTTTCTTAACATAGAGGCCGGACGACATCCGTATCACTATCCCCGACCGCTCAGGTAACGTTAATGAAATATATATTAAAGAGCATGTCTCTTTCCTACAGGTTCTTCATGGCTATAAAATCTGTGCAAACTAAATAAATAAACCTAAAAGTAAAATATAATTTTGGTGCAAGATAAAATGAGAATTAACAATAGCTGCACATTGTTTAAGTTGGTTCAGACATGTCTGAGAATTAAACTGTTGACCGTCGTAGACAGTAGCTAGCCCCGAAGTAGTCATGTAAAAATTTCATTATAGACATCTCCGCAGCTGTAGTAGTTCCTCTTCTACATCGAGCTCTTCCCTAAATGTTAAGCTCACGGGCTTTACATGTGTGTAAATACAGTCCTTGCACATTCACTTTATAATACCGCGGAAGGCGAAACATAACTAATATTTAACACGGTTGTCGTCCGAACTCAGGCCTCTTCTTTGCTTGAAAATATTATCACGTCTTCGTACCATCGCACTTGCCTGGTTTTACAGCTATTCGGACTCGTGCATCAATAAATTAATGTATATTCCTAGCTGCGTGATTACCTCAGATCACCACAGCCCTAGCAAAGAATCCAATATGGCTTTCAACTTTCTTAAAATAATTTAAAACGTTCATAGAGAAAGTAAAAATTTTCAACAATCTCATTTTAAAATAAACAAATTCTCTCATAGGCTAGCTAGTATCGCCTCACATAGTTATAACATCAAATATTTGCACATAACAAAATGTTGACGACTTTCTCTCTCAAGGAGAAATTAAATTCTTTACCAGTTCTGATTTTAACAAAATATCTTTTTATTAAGTGTAAGCAAACGAGACTGACAGTTCAGCTGGCTGATAAAATTCTAACCTTTATGAAAAACAATGCCAAAATAAATAAATAATTCGTACGGCATTCAATTATGGTTTGTGGTTAAGTTAAACAAATTTATACTCTCAAATTATATATATCTGTTATCCCAAACCTAGGTCATCAAAATAATTAAAATAATAATTAAAATACCATGTGTTACACCATCATTTATGTAGTTAATGGTAATGGTAGAGAATTTGATCTTGTTTCTTCTTGTGTTCCCTGCAACTGCCACTTATTAAGATACAGATTTTCTTCTGTTAATATTGTTATGTCTTTCAGCTATTGACCTGAGTGTCTTATTTCATGTCTGATTATTGTAATGTTCTACTTTTGAACTGTATCGCGTACCACAATATAATTATCTATAATGAATGCATGTCAATCCGTGTAAGAAAACTTAAAACATTTAGCATAAGTGAACTAAATGCCCATCCTACCATGCTCCTTCAATGAAAAAAAACATTAAATTAAATCTACATATGAGTTTCCAGAAACCAATATAGAGTATCAAGAAGCAAGTATATTGCCAGTTGTGATTCATTTCTGTTGCCCTATTCTGGATGTCATACATTTGTGTAACGGCATTCTTGAAAACGGCCTGTTACTAAAATATTCTCAAAGTGTTTCTGTTGGAAAAAATGAAGCACAGTGTGCCTGCTGTGATAAAAATATCCCAGTGCGACCTCTTACAGTCACTGTTTAACAAAAATGAATATTTTAGCCGTATGTTTTCTTACATCTCAAACACNCCCAGTGCGACCTCTTACAGTCACTGTTTAACAAAAATGAATATTTTAGCCGTATGTTTTCTTACATCTCAAACACTATATGTGATAACACATCTGACAATAAATTAAATTTACATTTCGTAACTCTACATAAACAGCTTTACGAATCACCAGTTACAATTTACTGTTTTTGTAACACACAAATAATAACTCATTAGCAGGAATAAGATATAAATGAGATAAATTACATTTAAAAAATGAATGAGCTTTGTGAAGATTCCAGTACTGTATAATCAGAGTAAAATTTATTGTTACATTTTTTAATATTAAGAATTTTTTCTGCATATTTCTGGTCTGTGGCTGTCCACAAATTTCTGTAAAATAAATTTTGCTTGGCATAGTTTCAACTGAATTAAGATAATGGCTTTCAACTTCTTTTGATTTTTTTGCATATGGTTTGGTTTCTTATTTGCATTTTCAAAAACAGTTAGATCAATATTTGAAATGTAAATATGTAAACAGAACATTTTAAGTAATTTTGCTGTAATCAAATATTTTACAGAATCTATTCTCGTTTAATTTAGTGCAAACATTGTANGAACATTTTAAGTAATTTTGCTGTAATCAAATATTTTACAGAATCTATTCTCGTTTAATTTAGTGCAAACATTGTAACATTTAGTAACAACATTGGCCTGCATGTAACACCTACAAGTAGGACAGAGGTTGGTGGTGACATTACATAAAGAATCAGTATTTGCTATCCGACACCTGTTTGGTCTAAACTTTCTGTGAAGGGAGAGAGACATGTGCGGTAGTTAACACTTGAGGTATTTGGCACCAATAGCGATAAAGTGAGGTGAAGATGGAGCAGTGACAGAATGCAATGGCAGGAAAAACAGGACTACATACCTGAGAAAACCCACCGGCCAATGATAACAGTAGCCACGTTGTTTCTAAAGTTTAATGGGAATGGTGTGGTGTAACTGAATTCGAATTTTGATAGCATCTCCATCGCCTACAATGACTACTAAACATTTCTTGTAGTCGTTGTTGGCAATGGAGATCCTAACAAAATTTGAATTCAACAACAGTCACATTTCCCATGCTCAAAAATCAAGACTGACCCGGCTGGGAATCGAGCCCATTCTCTGTGGCAGGAGGCAAATGCTGCGGCCACTGCAACAGCGCGGGCTAGGGTTCCCGTGATAACATGCAGTGTTCAAACATTTCAAAACTCGTTACTAGCTCATGAACACTACCCACATAAATAAAAACATTCTGGTCAAAATTAAAACTGTTTATTTATAAAGCGTACACAGTAAAGATTTACACAACCAGTCTAGCTATGATGTTACACAATGCGAGATCAAAAATTCTTTGTTTTTCTTTTCATTACAAAGATACCTTAGAAGTGTATAATACAGTTTTCCAAAATTTAGAGGATAAACACGTATCAAAGAGACTACGGAAGCCACTGACGTTAACACATTGAAATTTTTCATAAGACACGGCGACATAGTTCTCAATTTGATTCCCAGTTTTTACAACATGATCGGTACAGAACTGTGACACATTAGAAAGAGTACAAATGTAACTTTATCAGGACTTTGAAATTTCTACAATTAGGTAGTGTATAAATACAATAAAAGCTTACAGTGACACACAAAAAAAATTACTCGTACACAACTAAATAAAAATTTAAGCCATTCCAATAATACTGTCCTGCGACATTATACTATGTACAGATGTTTAAATATAATTAACTATCAGTTTTATTAACAGAACATGGTTTTACCATTCTGCTACTTTACTCGTAGAAAAAATAATATTATCAAAAAGACACAGTATAAAGTAAATGCTGCAGAAAATCTCAGTCAAATGCAGACTTTGGTCATGATTTCCCACCTATGGACTACATAATAAATATATAAACATATAAAAAGTTATATCACGTTTACAAAATCTAAATCTTTCAGTACTTTGCAGATCACATCTTGGTTTTATTTGCTCATTACAATCTGTGCAAACTTTTTCCATGTGCATGATTTTGATTTTTTTACAGAAAATTTGTGGCCCACAAATTGCTTGGAATGCAGCCAAGTTTGGTACGTCACAAGTATTCCAACACTACGAGTGGTTCTTCCACTAAGCATTACCTAGTCCAAGGCAACATTCTACGATGATTACGGAAGATTGGTACAGTTGTTTCAAGCTGTATTCTATTTGATTAAGAATTTCAATAATTTTGCACTCGAAAGTCTGTATTTACCGATATTCACAAAACAAGACCTGTTTTATCGGAGCTTCTCAAACACTTTTGCTTACTGACAGCTGAGATTTTAACACAGAAATATGTGTGCATCAGTGTTACAGGTGTAACTGGCAAATTAATTGTTTATGTGGACACAACATAATGGTGTTTAAAATTCCAATTGTAAGGAAAATATTTCAAATTATACTTGATATGTGGTAGCATAATAAAAAAACCAATATGAATATTTTACTATGTATAGTTATAATTATTTTACATTTCAACACCTTAATTTCTAACGAAATATCGCACAACACAGTTTAATTTTAATAATATAACTTTATTGCAACTGTTGATTGTCCAGCTACACAATGATAATTTTTCTGACAAAAGTAAGAAAAATACACAGAAAGAAGAAAAAGTTTACATGAAATGTAGTTTAAAGTAATTTTGTTTAAAATTCATGCAAACATTGATGCTCAAATCAAAAAATACCCATTTAAAATTTTAAAATAAAATTTAAAGAATTTGCAGCCCATTGAATTATGATTACATTATTTATACTGGAGATGGCAACAGAAAACAGAAATACACACACAGCGCAAATAAACATCCAATTGCTTTTAACAAACAGCAAAACACTTGCGACAGAAAAAACAGGATTAGGATCTACAATGCTGCAGAAATTAGTTTACATGGTAACACTGGATATGGATGCATTAAGGTGCAGAGTTGCCAAGTTTAAAACACACATGGGACAAAGGTACACGTCATCTCTCACGGTGTAATACTTTGCACCCCATACAACCATATTTTCTTTTAACAAACAAGATAATACGTAGGTTTGTGCGCTGTAATTTAAGGATCATTTTTCCAATCCAGCTATCCCAACTACAAATTCTCTATGCCAGAAATACCTAGTTTTTACATTTTCCATACATATTTGTCCATTAAAGAATACTTATATTTTGTAAGATAATTTCTGAATATCCTAATGATTTTTACAAAAAAAAAAAAAAAACCAATGAACAGCAAACACACAATCCTTTCACTTTCAGTGTTAGCACAAAGTCATAATTACTTCATGGTAAACTCTATAGCATGTGGACAGTGCGTATGACGTAGAATGTACAATAGTTATGTTCCGAATCTTTTGGCATCGTTAAATTTTTAGCTTTCAGGTCAGTACAACATGTTTATGTTGGTCCACAAAGATATCTTTGCTTTAGCAAAGGTGTGCACTAAAAACCTACTAAAAGGAAATTGTCAATTTGGAATGCTGAGGTTCCCACAAATTTTCTGAGTATCCCCGCTTTGGCCGATCCCAGTCAACACAAAAGGGTAGATTTTTTTTTTCTACAGTTTCGCACTGAAAGGTACGGTTTATCATGAGTAGAACACAGAGACCACATTTGAGTGCCGTTTCACAGTCATGTTTTGGCACACATGAAAGCGCGTGAACAAAAATGCATATGTAAATTGCTACTACAGGAGAGGTACTTGGGACTTCTATACGCAGCGGCATCACGCACGAGAGAGATGAAACACCACACTGAGGAACTGAGAGCAGCCAGAGAACATTGTTATATTATTTATCGGCATTTTTAACACTCACTTTTTTATGCTCGAAGACTAGGCAAGGTACAGCTTACACACAAAGCTAACTTAATTTTCATTTAAAAATACCACCACACACCCAGGGTTCAAACTGGAACCTCATTGCCCCAAAGTGCAGTCTGAAGAAGATGTACTCTAAACTGACTTTAGCTTTCTGTGAATGTTCCAACACCAGCTCGCATGTTGCCAACACAACTATCAACGCCATTAACAAAAAAATTGATTTGGATGTCTTGTTTATCCATAATATGCCCACACTTACGTAAAAAAAATNATCAACGCCATTAACAAAAAAATTGATTTGGATGTCTTGTTTATCCATAATATGCCCACACTTACGTAAAAAAAAATTTTTGTAAAACTTGTGAATGTATGTACAGATGCATCAAAATTCATTCAAAGGAAGAGAAATATAATTNAAAAAAAATTTTTGTAAAACTTGTGAATGTATGTACAGATGCATCAAAATTCATTCAAAGGAAGAGAAATATAATTCCGCAGTTGGTCTTCACATAAACAAAATTATAACCATCAGTCCAAAACAAGCGAAATGGTTTAGAGAGTTGTAAAGGCTTTTAAGCAGTTCAGTATTCGTACTGAGGAATTGGCTACTGCAGAGCTTTCATGCGCACTCTTATCCCGTGCTCCCCTTGCTGGCTTATGCTGCAACATGAACACAGAATAAACTACCCAGAGAAAACCTACAGCTGCCTTCACCAACGCCTCGCACACCACAAATGAAACTCTCAGGGCTCTGATCTGCCTGGAATGGAATAATATCTCAAAGATAAAGCCATCACAAGTTCTTGTCAAGCTGATAAGCTGGACTGACTCACTTATAGGCGTTTGAATAACCCTTATCATATGTAGTTAAACAACAATAATTTAAAAATTACCTTTCTTTAATTCAAATGGCACCATAAGATGCATCTCAAAAACCAAATCACAACACTTAAAAAAACAAGAGTACACATTACCTAAGTAAATGCACTTAAATGTCAGCTTGTCAGTGCCATGCTATGCCTTTCACAACCAGTATTCATTCAGGCAAGCACTCATATAAGAGTCGCATCTCTGCTGTTTCCGAACAGTCCTCGACAGATTACTAAAAGTGCATCATTGCGGATGCATCCAGAGTCTCACGAGGGCTGCCGATGCACTCTTCCACACATCCGCTGCCAAGGGTAGCAACANCACTCTTCCACACATCCGCTGCCAAGGGTAGCAACACTCTCAACCACCAACAAGCCCATGCATTCTTTAGCTCTGTGACTACGGTGTTATTTTTCGCTATTAGTTTTTTTAATATTTTAATTATTTTTAATAATTTAATGGGTTTTTGCTGACATAAATGCAATATTATTTTTTACATAAAAATATGTGCATTTTAAAGTTTTTATTATTTGCTTATTAAGTATAGGCTTATCAGGNCACTCTCAACCACCAACAAGCCCATGCATTCTTTAGCTCTGTGACTACGGTGTTATTTTTCGCTATTAGTTTTTTTTATATTTTAATTATTTTTAATAATTTAATGGGTTTTTGCTGACATAAATGCAATATTATTTTTTACATAAAAATATGTGCATTTTAAAGTTTTTATTATTTGCTTATCAAGTATAGGCCAATCCGAACAGTGCAGAACTATGTAACACCCGCAAAATTCCAGACACTCCCGAACTGTTCTGGCCAAATAACTGAGGACGCAGACGTGTTCCTCAAAGTGTGTACCACCCGTCTACAACGGTACAGGGTTAGTGAAGAAGAGTGGGCGAGCTACTGTTAGGCGAGGCGAAAGCCTGGTTGGGTCTGCCTCAGAGTATAACATGGCATGGGGGGGCAATTTGTGCGTAAATTCATGACCAGATATACAAACACATATACCACATTGAAACAGCAGGTAGCGTTGACCGTTGTTCATAGAGTAACAAGCCGTCACCGAAGATCTTGACATATTTGTGAGTCGTAAACTTAGCCTAGCCGACCAGCATTACCCACACCTCTCAGACAAAGAGGTGCTGGAGACAATCGTGGAGACTGTGGGACCCGAGTACCGACCGACCTTACGGACAATGGTGTTTAATTATCTGTCCCCTACTGCTCAGGCCATGTTAGTTTAAGTTTTAATTCTTCTAACAAACCCAAATTGAACAGATAAAAAGAATTACGTCCTCGATGCTAACAGTTCTGCCTGCAACAAAGCAGTTCAATGTTTCAACATGCAGAATGGTTACTGCACAGCTGGAATGCATGCTTTCTTCCATATTCACTCTGTGTTCTAAACAGTACAATGAGATAATGACAGAATGTCCCAGAAATAAAAATATATGCATTGAATGCACACTTTTTCAATTGTAAGTTCAATGACTAAAGGGCATGGAGACGCAAGAGTAATGGACACGTCCAAAGAATTCAGAAACAGCATTCATCCATCAGCTTTATAAATGTCTTTAAGCTCACAACCTTCCAGAATGTATTAAATGTTACACAACCATCATTTGTAGTTTAATCACAGATTCTTGCTATTTCTTCACACATCATCTTGCAAATTATGTCATGGTACTACTCAAATCTACAGCCCCCCCTCCCCTTCATCTTAGAGAGGAATTCATTTTCTACCCAAAACTTATAGAGTAATTGGCACTATTTATCCTTAAAAATTACTCCAACAATAGAATTATTTTGAATCTCTGGCTTGCTGATACCACATGAACATGATATATTCAATATTTCTTAAATGTCATCTACAGTTACGCACGTGTGCGAACTACCCTACGAAAATAGTTTAACTAGCCTTGTTGTTTTGGAAAGAGACAGTCAAGAATAATAAAGAAAATATGCATTGAAGAAAAAAAAACATGATGATATCAAAAAAATGATCCATTCGAGAACAGGGCAAAAGGTTCTCCTGTAGTTAATACAATTTACTACAGATGGAAATCTGTAAAATGTTCCACCTGCAGGAAGGATCAACATGGATAAGAGCAGGATGGTGCTAATTGAAGCCAACTGTTATACCTGAGGGATAAATCTGTAGTTCTGGCCAGCCTAGAGAGTGGATGAAATGAGAGATGAGACAGGGGTGGAGCAACAGCAGAATGAACATGGGAGGAAATGGGAGAGGCCTGAGAATACCCACATCACAACAGTGTCCACCATACTCCCCACATGAGAATCCCTTATTCAAAATATTCCCCACCCCTGGGGCCTGGGACTGCACTCGGGACCTCAAAGGCGAGGGCTAGTGTCTGACCAATGGGCCAACAACGGACCCATAATTATGAATACTATAGACAATGAATGATATTAATGCTCATTCACATATAATAGGTAATTAGGCATGAGAGCGGTAATAAGTATTAGAACTAGTGAGTAACTCCGCTTGGGAACTCATATTGCTAGTAATACTTTTAGACTCTACCTAGAAATGGTAACTGACATGAACGCTGAAACATTTGACATTGTTCACATCTGCTATAATCCATTCATGGTTACTTCACACTTTTCTGAAAAGCCCTGCTAAAGTTGTAATTCCAGGATATTCCTCCATCTCATGCAAAGTAAGCTTAAATAAGTCTAGAAAATTACACCAAAGGACAATGCACTGAATCCGTCCGCACTCAGTTGTAATAATATTTTGCACGAGAATTATTTCTTACTACGTGCTACCAACACACATGTTTTGTCACCGTTTTTATTCATATTTATTATAAATGAAATATTATAATTTTATAAATAAAGTATAGGTATAAAATCAATTTAATGAAAAATACGATACTTTTATGTTAACAGAAGTATAAAACGCCTGTGATAATGAAATATTTAAGAAATAACTAAACACGTCATCCACGGGGTGTTTTTTCAAAGGTTTGATTCAAAAAGTGTGAAGAAACCGCGAATAGACTATATCAACCTTTCACGTAAACATGCACGTTTTATATTTTATAAACATACATTTTTGGAGTCACTGTGATAATAATCACTTGACGAGTGATGCGTACTGGGATTATACTTATTTACGACTACGCCTCATCAACGTGCGACATCGAGTCACCCTGAGCGAGGTTCAAACCCACAACGGCTGGCTTCCAGAGCCGACCGGCACACCCTTAGGCAAAGGGCACCTAAGGGCATGGCAACCGAAATCGTCTACGCCATTGTACTAGATGCCACGTGCCTTGTAATCACCCCCAAGTGCGACAGAACCTGAGCCAAGCGCTAGCACTAAGCTAGCAGTAGAGACGCAACCCGCACACAAGGAAAACCGCCACTTCAAGCCTCCCCCGAGAGAATGCGGCCAGCGCTGCGAAGGGAGGAGCTCACCCACAAAGATACCCATCAGCCGAAGGTAGCAGAAGGAGCCACGTCAGCCGACTATATAAACCGGCGCGCACCCCAAGAACGGTAGTTAATTCTCAGCAGCTCGTTCCATCACTACTAGTGCTGAATCTTTCTGGCTACCACCTTCCTCCCAAAAGATCACCACTATCTTCCAGAATCCTTCTAGACCAATGACCAGCGACCCCCGGAGAAGTCTTCTCCCCCTTACACTCACTAACACTTTGGTAGTGACCCCCGAGTCCCTTCAGGACAAACAGCGTAGACAGTTACAATTAAGTTGTTATAATAGATACTTAGCTCATCTGCTCTTATTTAGTTTTGCCCCAGTTTCCCTACACCTGGTTATCATAGTCTACATCCACTGTTTACAGTACAATTGATTAACTAGGAGATAGTATGAGCCACCATGGTCTATTCCTCTGAGGAATAAATACAGGTTCTTACCTTAACCCTGTGTACTCATTCTAGGGTGATGTTACTTTTTACCTCGTAGATGTCAACTCACAAAGGAGAATCAGGAGACTGCGTCTTGATACTGATATTGCCGAAACTAGTGTAGGACAGCGGACTATCCTTAACCGTGTGCATATTCATCGCCAAGCATAACCCCTGTCGACGGCCACCTGTACCTTGAACCAAGTACTCCCCGGTACTTGGAACATTGTAAGGTAAAGCCACAACTCTAGGAATAGACGCGACGAAGCCACTAAACATTGATATCAGATAACCCACTCCATCCACCATGTTGTACTTCTCCGGTTGGAGTGACAGGGCTGATTCTGGTTGGCCTAACCACTTCTGGTTACACATTAGCCAGGGAACTCGTCGCCTGCTCCTACTTTGTGTGGCAGACCGTAGTACCATCCCCTTTATGACCTTCACTCATAGAAGCGATGCAAGGTGGAGAGCTAAAAAGGCAGCTACTGCTTCTAAACCTAGTCAGTTGCTCTGCAACTCTCTGCCTTCAGCAACCCCTCCCCACGGGAACGAGCTCAAGCTGCCCAACGACTGGTGAGGCCTAACCTCTCAGTCCCCACTAGCACTCCAGAAGCAGGTATAACAAGGGGTATGCTGTGGTATTTAGAGCTCCAAGTTACTGTGCACCCCTACAAGGCAGCTCTCGTGCAGCAGCGTAGTGGAGAACTATACAGCAAACAGACAGAACTCTATTTTATGTACCCACATAGCTTGAGAACTGAGTAAATATTATTCTGATCATGGAATTACGTACAGCGTTATTGGAAGCAAGGCCTTCCACAGAACTATAGCAAAAAATGAGCATACAGTATGGCAAACTTTGTGTGCTGTTACAAGCTACCGACTGTAAATGTTATTTTTTATTATTTTCAAGTATGAAATTTGCTTCTGGATTCATTAAAAAAAATATTCAGTTTTGATATCATGAAAATCTACAGCAGGAAGTGAACAAAATACTTCCCAGTTAAAAATTCTACTCTCTGTAGTAGCAATTTATTCAGCAGAACACGCAGCGCTGTGACACTGCTTGAAGGTTATCGCAATGAATAAGATACAATACCATCATGTGTGGAAAGTTTTATATGCACAGACAACTCATGCACTTCAATGCTCTGAATAAATGGGGGTAGCAGTAGTCTACACGAGGCAGTCAGACGAAAGCGGGACACTAGGGAGATACACCACCGACAGGACTGAGCACGAGGACAACTGTAACTGGATACAAAATCACAAAAAAAGATTCTGCACGGAGCTGTCACTGGTGTGGAAGTGTTTCCCACTAAACTAAACATAAAATGGCATAATACACATACAAATATAAACCAGGTACAGTCAAAACATTTTCCTCAATATGCATTAAATTTTTTGAGTATTCCATCTGAAACATAAATATAATAACACTTACAGAGAGCAAGAGTCCCTTTCACGTTCTCCAGCTAACTGACGAAGGAGGGTTTCAGTCTCGCCGAGCAAACTTGCCAGTCACGTTCCTGGCCGACCAGTAAGTGCAGTGCGGGTAGTCTGGGTGCGTGACCGCACTCTCATCCACAAAGATGACCGCCTCGTAGCCCTTCCTGCGCTCCAGGGGGACTTCGCTGCTGCGCCCCCTACTGTGGAACTTCTCCAGCACGGCCGAGGAGCCCCGTGCAAACCCGTAGAACATGTCCTGGATGATAGCAGCAAAGCGCTCCTCACCTGGCCCGTACACACCAAGGATGGCATCAAGATCAGAGCGAGCATCGGCAAGGTGCGCAGGCCCACGCGTGTGGTTGGCCAGGTAGAAAGCAGTGCCAGGGCGGAGCCGCGCCAGCTCGACCAGCGGACAGACGGTGCGCAGGTCGGACAACAGGGAGACGTAGCCACGCCAGGTGGCGCCATAGCGGCGCAGCGCCTCCTCTGCCCACTGCACTAGTGGGCCGCTAGCCAGCTGCTCCCGCACAAGCCGTCCATTATTGGCATCCCAGGCCTCTGGGGAGTGGCCCTCTGCGCTTGGCACGTCAGAGTGTGCCGCAACTCCTGGAACAGGTAGCACTTGGCACGTGAACAGATGACCAACAGGCGGCCAAACCGAGAGTACTGTCTGTATGTTGTAACAGCAGCTCTAGTTACCACAAGAGCAGTATTCATGTTTAAAAAAAACTACTGTATTTACTCGATTCTAAGTTGTTATTGATTCTAAGTTGCGCCTAATTTTTTGCGGTAAATCCTAGGAAAAAATTATTGTCATACATATGCCACAGATTGAACTACCACCTAAGTAGAAAATTTAATTTCTATAAGAAGTTTCATTTTGCTTCCATTACAAATGGTCTTCCAACCAAACAAATATATTTCACTATGCCGAAAGAGAATATTTTGCTTTTGCAAGCAAATAACTGTATCCTATTATTCTCTCCAAAGGCCCAAGTTCAATTCATCAATTTATTTCAAATAGCTTCCCAGCCGCTGTATTTCCATTATATTATGCAAAAATAATCACATTTGTTTTAAAGAAACCCAATAATGCTCACATTTTTTCTGTTGCTATAAATAAAACATTGGTTTTTACTCCCACTGTTCAACAAAATGGCACAGACAACGCATGCACAATCGTTCGAAATGTTAACTGCAGCCATAGTTTTTGTATTGACAACCTAATCGCAGTATAAACAATTGCTATTTAGTTTGCAGTATAATTGATGACACTTTTGAAAGAATGTTGCACATGTAATTCAATGAAATTCTATAACATAACTGACGACTGTGCAGTTTTGCCGGCATGCACCTAGTTACTCCAACATGTGGTTGCTGTGCTAGCTGTTCGATGGCTGGTGATGCGAAATTACTGTGATAAAACCATATTTCACGTACTGCATACAATTCTGTCTCTAGAACAAGTAACTTTTATGAAGAATTTCACTTAGAATGTACACCTTACTTTACATTTTATTCCAGACCTTCATGGAGATTTTTTTAAAATCTTATCTAGTTTACCTTATTTAAAAAATTGGAAAATGAATATCTTAATTTATTAAGATATGCACTACGAATGGCACGGCCATAGCAATTAAAAATAGTTATTCAAACAAATAGTAAAATTGTACAAAATTTTTTTTTTTTCAGGCAATAAAATGAATGGTACTTGATTCTGTCAAAGCCTTGTTTTCCCAAAATATTTTTTGCAAAAAATGTGCATCTTAGAATTGAGTAAATACAGTCAATTTAGGTGACTAGTATTATTGTGTGCTAACAGCTCGGACAACCAACAGCAACTTGCAGCATATTTCAGGTTACAATGTTAACAGCTTGTTCAAATCACTAAACAAAACTTTTGCTGCGGGGGAGACCAAACCCTCTTTTGCCTTCCTTCAGAAGCCAACACTGCACAAGATGCATCACCTCCTGTCAGGAGGTCCACATGCCACTCCTACCAGGACACTGGGCCAAGATGGCAGTGGAGCACAAGTAGAAATTCTCAGAGAAACCACCTGGTGTCCACCACAGCCACAAAGTGTTGGTGAGTGGGTAAATACACCCAGCACCGGAGATGAAAGGCAGTTGTGAGATGTGGAGGACCATGTAGGCATGGGGCCCCATCGCCCCTTTCTCCCTACACGGCCTGTTCGCAGACTTAACGGTCGTCCCGTCCTGAATTATTATATAATGATTCTTAAGTGCAAGATATGATAACAAGAAAGTGGAGCCGGATAAGTTACGCACCGATAAGAAAGCAGGAGGTAATGTGGAGAAGTTAGCATCAGACTGGAAAGTAAATGTGGCCAACTATGCAACACTTGAAATTGTTTTCTGGACAAACTTGACAAGTGGTAAACAATTTTGCAGCCCACAGTTGAAAATGGTTCTAGAAAATTCAATTATAACAAAAGCAATACAGATGTAAGAATTTGTCTTCACGAGGTAATGAATTGCTACTCATACTTAATAACATTGGTTTACTTTAGTATGAATGAGCAATAGCAATGTTGGTGACACAATGTTGGAAAGTTTGTAACAGTATCTTAGTACTACCTGCAGGTACAGTGCAACTAATGCCAGTCACCTCCCACCACACCTTTGGACATCACTAGTCTTCACATCCCTGTCTCTGGGACTTTAAGACCGTTTCCGAAATAGCCAATCACTTTCATTTCTTAAATTGTGAAATTTCCTGAAGATAATTTATCTGTCTTTGAATTTTGGCACAGTCCATGAATACATTATTATAAAATACTATACTGGTGCAAGATTGCTGCAAAAGATTTTTTACAGCAAGTCCAATAGGCAGGCAAATAACAAACTGTACACAGTCTAATAGCAGTAAAGGCCTGTGCCTGTTTAATGCAAACCAAAATGCACTGTTTACTAATGAAGAATATTTTCCACGGCTTCTAATACAGCTGCAAGGTGGCTATCATCAACAATTTTCTCAAAAATCATTTTGAAGCGTAACAGTTGGGGTGCTTGGCACATCACCTAGTCTACAGGGGTTTTTAAGCGGGTTCGGGCAGAGAACCCTGGTAGGTCTTACTGGTTGGCTTTATGCAGGTTCGCACCTGCCTTTAAGGAGCCGGTATACAGGGTCGGCCTGGTCGGGCGGCATCAAGCTATGAAAGCATCAGAGGCGATCACTACTGTGGTTGATGCTGGCTTATCACCTGCAGACCGGTACTCTGGGCCCCGTCCAGGGGCGGCTGGTACTCGACTGGAGCTGGCTTTCTCTGGGTGCTGCTGGGCTCCGGGTAGTGGCAGCGGGTGTTGAATGACATACGGCATCTGCGATGCCTAGTCCCACGGGCAGTCCGAGTCAAAGACGGACGACGACTGGGTGTGGAGTCCCGCTGGTCTTCTGGGGCGGCTCAAACAGATATCTAGGGGTGACTGAGGAGTGAGGCCCCTGCAGTCGGTAGGCGGCATGTGACTGTTCCTGAGCGGAGGAAAGTCTGAAGGCCGACTGGGATGAGTTACTTGGAAATTGGTTGCCTGTAGGAGCCGCAGCTACCTTCTTATCGGCCCACTTAGTCTCTCCTCATTGGGTGAATGGCATGGGGTAGGTTCTACTGGTCATCGCAGCTAACAAGGGGCAGGTGACAGAATTCCCTAGCTAAAGTACCCAGATGCAATGGCGTCACGCCACATCAGTCCTGGTGCTCCAACTGGCAAATTTCATGTGGTGGATGGAGTGGGTTAGTTGAATTGAATTGGGTGGTCCAGTTGCTTTCTCGTGGAGTATACCTAGTAGGGGGCTCTACCATATGTGTGCACCAAGTATCTTTGCTGACTGGGCCCACAGTATGGGTGGCCGGCGAATTGTGTGGTGTATTGCGATGTACGTACTGTCCAGTCAAATGAGCTCGCAGTCCTACTATATGGTCGGAAACTGGTTGGCAAGACGTCGTCACCTGCCTCTCCCTTGGGGGACGGCATTTACAAGGTAGTAGAGAGGTAAAAATCACTCTTTGAATCAGAACGAAGTACGTAGACTGGAAATATTTATTCTGAGTAGAATAAACACGGTGACCCATACTAACTCCTAGGTTTTCGTGATTACATAGCAACCGGTGGAAGTTACGTTAACAAACAGGTGAAGGGGACCTGTTAGGCAAAGAGCAAATTCTAGAGCAACTAATAAAGAAGTTGTGAGAATGACTGTAACCCTACTCCCAAGTGGAGTGTGTGTATCGAGGATTGAAGCAAGCGTCATTGGTAGCAGATCTCGAAGAGACGTTTGGCAGAAAGCCCTAGCACGGCAATGGTTGGGCGAACTTCTGAATTATCAAGGCAGAGGTAGACAATGCGATGACAAATTGGTGACAACTGGCATTCTGGGGGCTTGTCTGGCCGTAAATACGATCGACAGCCTCCCTTCGGTTTCCTTCAGTGTGGTTCTGTCGTCTTCGTCCGACTGGCTCCTCCCTTCGTGGGCGGTGTCATCCCTTGCTGCGCTTTCTTGGCGAGGGAAGTGGGGTAGTTCTACAGTTGCAGGTGGCATCTGATGCTTGCTTAGGGGCAGGCTGGTTTCGTTCGGCTGGTTAGGCAGGGGCGCATGATTGACGTGCGTATTTAGTACACTGGCAACATAAGTGTATCAGTCGTCTTCTGGGTGTAGCTAACCCTGGTCTGTTCCTCGAGCGTGGTTACAGTGACGTCCCACGTGCTGAGTAGAAGTCGGAGGAACAAAAAATATATTGCCAGCTATGTGTCATGTGTCGATTTTCAGACGAGAGGACTGGGCTGCTATTTTGAAAACAATGATAGAATTTTGATGCTTTATGGTAAAATTAATTAATTAAAGTTTAGTAAATTTTTTGTTTCTTCGAATTCATCATAAATTATTTGATGCTTTGTATAAGTGAACTTTTTGAAAGCAGGTAGATTACCTCTTCACCAACATAGCTTACTGGAAGTAGTTTGCCAAATTATTTATTTGAAGTTGATTTTTGCAAGAACATAGAAACAAGCTGTTTTGTTTCCGAACCCATAGGAAAACAGGTGATGCAACACCCTTAGAAAAAAGAAAGATTGCAAATGAATGCAATGTGATACAGGTTTGCCACTAGTAGCAGACATTTCATACGCAACACAAGGACACTATTGTTTTCTTGCTTCAGCACTGCAAAGTATAATACATAATAATTTTTTTTGCTCCTTAAAGTCCCTATTACTATAAATCTGTCTTGCTGTTACTGTCCAAATGGGTAAGCCATCCTTGTTACACACTCCTCTGTGATTGGCTAGCTCATGTTTCTGTGTGTTTACTGTGGTTAGATGGAGGAACCAAATTTATGGAATGGTTACAGTGCCAAGGATAACTAATTTTTTCCTTGTATTAACAACTTATCATAAATATTTTTAATATTTAAAACAATTACAGATACCTCTACAGCATGCTGGTTTCAATAAAGTAATGGAATAGAGAGATTTGGGTGACGCAAGGTGGATATGGAGCGACACTGGAATGCAAGGGCAGGTAAAATGGGTAATCCCCGAGGAAATACGCCAACCAGCAGCATCGTTCAGCACGATTGCCATGTACAAAAATCTGGGAGCGACCCTGCCAGGAATCGAACCTGGTTCACTTCAGTGGGAGATGAGCGCTCTACCCAATGCACCAACTGCGGCCCTTGGTTTCAATAAAAATTAGGTGCCATGTTGTCTGAAGCTATGTCTACCTGTGATGCCGCATTGGGAAAATGCAGAGAGGCACAGGCGTACATGGTAGAGAGGAAAGGGGAGATACATCTGCCACCCTCATCAAGAGTATTTTTAGAAGGCCATTTTTCCCATAAATACACATCTGCTTTGACATAAATACAGTCAAACTGCTTTTATTGTTATCACAAGTGAAAATAATAGGAACAAATAATCATTTTATTCCTGGCATCATGTATAGAAGTTAACGCCACTCATTTGTGCCTGTTGTGCTGCGAGTTTTAAAATAAAACAAATAGAAGTCACGGTGCAAAATTTGTATAGCAAAACCCTTTTATAACATTTTTCCTTGGTTCTTAAGTTAACATGATTCCTAAACTTGTTTCAACTGCAAAGGTACACTGATATTATATTTTATATAAACAAAAAATCAGTGGATCCTTTTTTTTAAAACAATACAACACAGTTTACTAAGATAACAGCAATCTCGTCAACCTTGCCGCTTTATATCAACAATGTTAAGATGACGATGGGCACTCACCTACAATGACGGGTACAATGGGAAGGTTATCTGTAATGGCCCAGACCTCTTGGAAGCCGTCCCGCAGGTAGACCCCATCCACCACCAGCCAGGAGTGCTGAGTTTCGCCCAGCCTCTTGAAAGGCCGCATCCATTCGGGCGGAACTTTCTCCAGGAGCGTGTGCGCCTCGAGGTTCTGCAGGCAGTTAACTGAATTCTCCTGTCTGCACGGCAGCGAGCGAACGTAGCGCTCGTATGCTTCGACCGGACCCGAACCCTCACGGGGCAGCACCCCGGCCCCACCCGACACCCACGCCCGCGTAAACAGGCGGCGTGCGCGCGGCTGGGCGCAGAGCGTAGTCACCAGTGTGGCCCCTGCGCCGTGTCCCAGCAGTGTCACAGAGTTATTGTTCCCGTTGAATGCCTGCAACAATTCACACCCACATATCCACAAAGACTCGTCAGACAGTCCAGCATGCTAACTAAACTGTGATAATGCAATGGCATCTTAGCAACAGTATGAGTTGCCGGGCAAAGTACAGAGTGCACTGAAGCCCATATGTATATAACCACACACATACATACAGTGATGGATTCAGAAGGGGGTAGGGGGGAGCTAAGGGGCCAGATTTTGAAATGGATACAATATTATTTATATAACACATATACTATTCCTTGGTTTTGAAATTTATATGTAGTATTAAAACTTGATGCTTACTGGTAAGCACATGATTTCATCGTAATGCACAGTATCCCATCCCTCAAGCAGCCCCCTCCTTAGCGAGTCTCTAGATCCGCCACTGCATACATACTTATTTGCTATTAATATATGCCCAATTTAATAATTATATTTTTCATGCTCTTAGGCATGTGGTAAAAACGCATGTTGCAAAAATAAAATTTATACATTAATATTCCAGTAGAATACGTATTTGCTGTGAGAATGTCATAGCTATGTGGATTTCTTATGCTTGTACGACAACTGCCCAAGGTGGCTGTACGTCACAACAACCCTGCAAAGATGTTCATATCTGCCACTTAATACGATAGACTTTCAATATATAGAACATCAAAGGAGTTGCACTTTGATACGTAATGCTGAAAGTACTTTATATTGAACTCGTAAATAATGTGACATCTGGCAGTTTTGAAATTTGTGCTTTAAAGTGAAGTACGGTAGAACCTTACTAAACCAACCAATCATGGTTTCCAGAAATAAGGTAGTAATGACAGGTCAGTCGCTACAGATATAAACTCAGTTTCCACCATCCTGGGTTTAGTCTGCAAGGGTATTGTGATAAGGCAGTCGATGGCTAATTGAGTTCCCATCTGGGTCATGTAGATTATTGTATTTAGTTTGAATTGCGCTTGCTGTTCAGGTGTTAGCAAGGTGCTTTGGATAATAACCATAGCCACGATATTGAGTATTGTCAACTTTTTCACGTCATTTAGGTGAACCATAATGCATGGGGAAAGCGGTGTGGGCCATTGGATACTCGCAGCTTGTAAATAGCCCACTCTGTCTTGTAAGTGGTCAGGAGGGCAGGGCCGCCATTGTCTCCCGACATTGAGGATATTTTGAACTGTTCGCATCAACTTCGCTTCTGTCTAGGTGACGAATCTGGATTTCATGATTGAGATGTCTTTATACAATACCAGTTTTTTATATGAACGAGGCTGCCTTGGCTTTGTCTGCCATTTTGGTTCACGTTTGACTAACTGTTAGACGAGGAGAGGCGCGTACGTCAGAAACCTGTTTCTTCCTTTCTTTCTCCTCCTGCTCCACGTTATCGCATTCAATCTCTCTGGCACGCTCAACTAACTTGTTGAATGTCTGATCTCATGTCGTAAGCAGCATCCTGATAGCAGACAGCAATAATTTCAAAATAAGCCACACCCCCTCCGCCACAGTGCTGTTAGGTGCAATGAGTGAGTAAACATATGCATTTTACTTAATGAAAATCTCAGCATTTTCTTCATCCTTTTGTCTATGTCTGTAAAACTCCAAGGTTAACTCGGGTAGTACGTCTTCGCCGGCAAATTTCTGTATTAGTCGGGTCACAAACTCCAGCCATTTGTTTATGAATTCACCATATTTTCCCATAAGTGTAGAGTTATCCCCCTCAGCTGTTTGCACGCACTTGGTATCTATCCAGTGTTTTTGTAGGATCTCAACTTCTTTTAAACTACTGTATGCCCATCATGAGGAAGGTTTCTAGGTTTTTGTGTGGCCTGCCAGCAAGTTCAGGAAGTAACACATCCTCCAGCCTTCTGGCGATGCTGGAAGGGGGACTGGAGTGGTGTTTACCAGGGTTGCTGGGACCTCTGCCCTCCTTGTTATGCCGGGAGACATGACACCTGAATGAGATATCAATTAGCAGGATGCATCTATCGAGCCACCCTAGACATAAGTAGTGGGCCATCTGGGGGCATGTTTTGCATCTAATTAGGTAGGTTCCCTGGCCCGTCAAGGCAGTGGGTGGCAGTTAAGCCTGCTTAGGGGCAGACCAACCCTTGTCTAAGTCATCTCACGTCTGTAGTTGCGGTGGGAGGGGGCAAAGATATGTGTAATAGCGGCAATTAGGCTTATAGGCTACACTGCATGCCTCAAAATGAGTCACCACAAAGCCTCTTGATCTGTATTCAGTTGTAAGTTTACGAGAAGATACACAAGTACCAATGACACAAATAAAACATCTGAAGTAGGTTTCACTGCTACTTGCATTAATTTTAGAAACAGGAGTAGGAAGGACAAGTATCACACACAGCCACATAAAAACTTGTTGTATGTAAAAATGTACACTCAGCTCTTCACTAAGTCAGCAGTATCCACGGCAGAATTGCAGGAAACCACAAGGTAGAAAATGTTTACACTCAACCATGGACACACTTCCACTAATGGGTACAACGGAGTGAGGGTGCAGTGGTGCAGAAGTCAGATGTGACACCTACTATGGTACACCAGGTTCAATTCCCAGTAGGATCAAACCTGGATTTTCACAAGTGGGAACCATGGTGAATGTTGTAGTTCGCTAGTTGATGTTCTCCGGTTTCTCTTGTTTCTCTCACATTGTTCCATCTTCACCTTGCATCATCTCTACCTACGATGAAGAACTCGGCTGTTAACCACCACCCAAAAATCTTGCTCACTCACCCACGACCGGTAGGAAAGGTAGAAGCTATATGTTGGCACCTGAATGTTCATCTGCAGCCACTGGAGCGCAACCACCAAGTCGGACAGGGCGTAGTTGCCAGAAGTGGGCGGGTGTACGGACTGGGACAAAGCTTCCGCAGCCAGGAACCCCAGCACGCCCAGCCGGAAGTTGACTCGCACCAGCACCACCTCCTGGGAGCGTGCCAAAGCAGGCCTCGGCCCCGCAGCCACGGGGTAGCTGCGCGCAAGGCTCTCTGCTGCTATTACCACCACGACGGGGATGGGGTTCTCGAAGCCCAGCCGTGGGGTGAAGATGTCCAGTGTGAGGCAGTCCTCCGAGCCTATCAGGCTGCCGTTGTCCAGCGCCTGGAGGCAGTGCTGCGGCGCGGTCTGTGCAGCCCGCGTGCCATTCCAGCAGAACCTGATGTCGTCCAGGGGCTGTGCGGGCCGGAACCTCAGCTCGCCCAGCGGCGGCGCTGCGTACGGGACGCGCCAGAACACGTAGGCTCCACCCTCTGCACGCCTGTCACAACAAACATTACTTATCAACACTCCTGCTTTTAATGGCATTTTCAAATCAAGTACAGTGGGTGCGCGCACTCAGTGCACCCTGAAAACAAGAAAATTGCAATATGGTCTTATTTGCACTGAAACTACCGCACTGACCCTAGAGACGATGAGACTAAAATTACACTCAGTGCGCACTTTTTCAATGCAAAGGGCAATTGGAACATGGAAAACTACTTCACTCGGTGTGAGTGCATACAAACTGGAACCTGCAGTGCACTGAGAGTGGTTCATTGCTGTAACTGGAATACGCCGTAAGTCTTTACACTAACTGAGAACAGCTTCCATGCTAAACATACTCATGATAAAGCCAAAGACTCTGACACAGTTTCATTCCACTGCTGTACAATACCTGTATCAGAAGGATGAAAGCATAACTGCAGAACTGTCAATTAGTGCTACAACTTACTAATGAGTATGTAGCAAGCATTGTCAAGCCTTCACTTTGCACCAGTCTCTACATCCTTGCAGTATGTTTCCAACAAGGCTGAGCAAATGCAGAGCGTGCCAAGAAGGCACAGAGACAACCCTGCCTGAATAAACTTGTGTGTTCTATGTGGAGAATTCATGTGTATGCATTGTAAACAACAACATTCAAATTTGTATCTGCCTGTCCTGTGTTACAGCCACTATCGTATGAACAGCCTGTACGCACTGAGCAGTACCACATCAGTGTGCATTGTTTTGTTGTGCGTAATTATTCTGATGTTATAGCATTTAATCATTCACATTTCAATGTCCATTCTACTCATCATCCCAAAAACTGCCTGCGATGGAAATGCGAGATGTGCTCACCCTTGTATAGGGCCGCAGGTGGTATAGGCATCAACAAGGGGGCTACCATCAAGGGGCATGGGCCAGGACTCCTGCCGGCTGGATGCGGCCACCGCAATCACGATCACTAGTAGCACGAAGAACACCACTGCCGCACCTGCAACACAAACTGCGCATCACACCAGCGACTTCTCCTTTCGTGGTGGCCACAGTTGTTAGTTCATCATCTCGTCCTCCCCACATGTGCAAACACTCTCGATGCAGGCACAAAATGTTTCAAGGGAACACATACTGCCTGTGTAATTCACACCTCAGAGCTCACCGGCAGTATCTCTCGTTCATTAATGATCATATGATATACAGCAAACAAGGTACACTTCACAGCAGATCCCGTACCCACAACAAATTGTAACGACGCAAGTTATTAGTTATCAGAATACGCGGTTCATTTTCTTTAGTTTTGCTAAGCTTCATAATATTTTTATCGGGTTTGAAATTAAAAGCAGTGGTGGTTCGTTTTATTGTGGTATAACGTTATCAGGCGTACGTTTGCCGTAGCAAAAATCTTAAATTTTGTTATGAATCAGCATTAGTAACAGAAGCTTTTTCAGACTGCGTCGACAGTTTTGCTCTAGGAAGTTTGATTATATTTATCTGACTGACGGCACAGTAAGCGGGCTACGATGAAATTTGGATGGCACTGCTGGCTCTAAAGGTTGATTAATTTTTACCGATGATGCAGTTCGGATGGCTACGCAGAAGCCTTCCGAACTTCAGGTAGATAGTTTTTGGTAGAGAGAGTTTATTAAAATTTTGCAAACAGCGCAGTTTGGAGGGCGCTGCTGGCAGATGCAGGCTGCTGTGCCTTATATTAGGAACAGCATCATCCCATGATTGCACATTGCAAAATGCTGTTATGCGAATGAATGTGAAACAGTGCATCACTGTGCACGAGAACCACAAGTGAAAGTGTCTTAGTGCTCAAATAAATATTGCCATGTTCTACTGGTGATGAGCAAAGTGCCAAAGGGTGTACGGGAAATAAAAGGTGATGACTCAACTACGGAAAATAAAAAATTTGTAAAAAAAATACAAAAAGTTTAAATATTGTTTTAAAAAGAAAATTTCAGTAAAGGAATACGTATTTTGGTATGAAAATGCATTTCAATTACATTTGTGTATGTCGTAAGCCATTCAATCAACTTTTTGATTTTTCCATACTATTTTAAGTAAACCTAAGACTTTGAAAAAAGAAAGACTGATGTCGTGAACATTACAATTTGTATCATCATGATGTATTTAATTGTTGTCAATGTTAATACATGTAACATTCTAGTACATTTTGGTATGCGACCTGGTGGTATCACCATGTCGTGCGACAGGTTGAGTCAGTCGGAAACAATCAACACTAGGTGCAGATATGACCTGCAATCAGTCTGGCCACCTTCACCTTTTTTTTTTTTTTGCATTTTCTCACTTTAAAGTCTTGGGAAACTTTATTTTATTTTATTTTATTGCAAAACCTGGATTTGCCTCCCCGCCCCAGCCGGTTCTCATATGCCCAGAGGCCTAATTTCCTTTTATATTTTCAACTCTTGTATCAGCATTTTCTACAGTTTCACCTACCTGACAAACTTAGATCCAGACCTACGTAAAACCCCTTCTTTTTATTGGTTCTGTGCTTTTTAAGTCTTTTTATCATGTACGGAGTGTTTGAGTGTTTGAAACTACATGTTTTATTTTTTGCTGCACCACTTCACAACACCTAGGGGCGCGAGACTCCCTTAGCCTACATATCCTCTACAATACGGATCATGCACGATAACCCCCAATAATCCTGCATTTTTGCAGTTTCTAAGTCATCAGGAGAGCCTGTAATACTCCCATGAAGGTACTCAAACACTCCACAATGTAGCAATCAATAATTAATTCACCCGGAAGGTCGACGACACACCCTAGGAGCAGCAGAGTCTACTGCCATCTCCACTAATCAAGATGGCTCACGCATTATTGTATCATTTGCTCAAATATACTGCCACTTGTCAACATCCCAACTCGGCCTTACCAACCCAAAATTCAAATTAAACTATTTTTCAAAACCTACAATTTCTGAGCCATAGACCTATTAATGTCATTGTCAACAGTTCTTTAGCTACATACCACATCCTGCCAAAATACAGTTTATCAAGTTTAAAAAAGAATTACAGCAGACACTTTTTTACATCCCAAGATTTTACACTTTCCTGCATTTTACACCTACTTTGCTTGGTCCCAGTTGCTGTATTTACAGCATAAATTCCCCTCTTTTTACGATTTCCTGCATTTTACACCTACTTTGCTTGGTCCCAGTTGCTGTATTTACAGCATAAATTCCCCTCTTTTTACGATTTCCTGCATTTTACACCTACTTTGCTTGGTCCCAGTTGCTGTATTCACAGCATAAATTCCCCTCTTTTTACGATTTCCTGCATTTTACACCTACTTTGCTTGGTCCCAGTTGCTGTATTTACAGCATAAATTCCCCTCTTTTTACGATTTCCTGCATTTTACACCTACTTTGCTTGGTCCCAGTTGCTGTATTTACAGCATAAATTCCCCTCTTTTTACGATTTCCTGCATTTTACAACAATTTTTCTTAGTTCCTTGAAAAGAGTAAAAATGGTATTTTATTGTGTATAATTAATTGTAACATAAATATAACCTAATATTTAAGATACGTGTATACTGTTAGCTGTAGGGTCAGGTGAGTGAGTGAGTGAGTGAAGAAATTTGGGCGGGTCTTAACAACGAGGTCTCGAGAGCCGATGTAGAGTCAGGTAAATAGCTACGGACTATAGAGGCATTTCCAAAATTTTCCTTCATAACAGAGTTTATTTTAAATTCCACATAAAGAAAACATAAGCAAGCATGCAGTACGTGACTCACATATGATCATGTGCAATTTGTTGCGTATGTCAAAATGAGCTGGCCAAAACGGCTTCTGTACGTTGTCCACATCTTCAGCTTTCTCCACATCCAGTTTGTCCTGGAACAAACAAGACACAGCATTTAAAGATCGGAGTAACACCAAAACGGCATTGCACATCACCCAATAAGGAACTAAACCTAAAAGCAAAGCAGGGATACGTATACGCGTAAATGTGAATCTGCGTACTGTTCTTATTTTCAGGCCGGGGTAAATGTGGATGACAGGAGGCTGTTAAACTGTCTGACCTACTCAAGGGACACACCTGTAATTCCGGCCAACCTGGAGAGTGGATAAGTGAGATGAGATGCAGATGGAGCAGCAGTGGAACAAAGACAGACAAGGAAACAGGAATATTTTGAGAAAACCCTAATGCCACAACAGTACCCACCACAGTTCCCCCATGCAGGCGTGCCAACCATAATCCAGTTATGTAGCACCTTCGTGTCACAAACTTGAGCACCCATAGGTACTCTTGTTACGACACAAGGATGGCACATAAATGGAAGGTGTGTAGACTAAGGTTTTTTTAGTCAAAAGCAGAAATTATGGGCGTGCTCCTATTATACTTATTAAAAAAACTGTATAAAAGAGAAAGTATTAAGACACTCGTGGTATAGCTGAAGTTTTTATCAAACACAACATAATATTATTCATGGGTGATAATTGAGGAAGTAAATAATAACATACTTCTTTTCTGTAAACAATAGTTGTATTGAAATATTTTTTTTGTTTGCCATAACAAATAAATAAATATATAAATTAAATTTTTTTTTTCTCATTCAAAGACATGAGTATAACATTTTTTCTTTGTTTGGAATATTAGACAAATAACTTGTAAACAAACTCTACTCTACTTTTTTTTTCTTTTAATTTATTATAATATTATATGGCCATGACTATGATGTCGGGTACCCGCGATCGCTTAATTTGGAACATAACAATACTGCACATTTTCCTTTACCTCATTTTTTACTTTCAATTAAGTAGAAGACAAAAAAAAATTCATACTTGATTAGTTCTAATTAAACGAATTAGTTATTGAACCAGATGTCGCGTCAGAAGACTGAAAGGTCGGAGCACTCCTGAGCACCTGCAGCAGGCAAAAATAATTTAGAGGCTACTTGTTGGTCGAACTTGAATTTCAGACTTTACTGCTGTGCCGGCCGAAAGAAGTGGAATCATGGTCACAACGACCGTGCCATGATTTAGTGTGCGGCTCATATAATGCAAAGGGTTGGCCACAAGATTAAGCCATATCAGGCAAACCGAGAACCGTTATATAAAAAAAATAGAAAAATGCTTAAAAAAGTATTGTAAACACCAAATAATACGATCACGTTACAAAAGGAAATATCCGCAAACAAACCTACCCAAAACAGCGGATAAAAACACCAATTCATCTCAAGGGTGATGAAATATTCCACAAGTAAATAATGTAAGCTGACTACATGCTGTATGGCGAGAAAGCGAAGAAGAAGGAAGTAACCTGAGAGGAAACCTATATACAGTGGAACCCCTGTATGCTTCATTTCATATAAGTTGGTCAGATTCTGACAGTCAGTGAGTGGCACTTGATGTATTCAAAACAAACAACGTGCCATTTACAAAATCCTGTATCAGCCGATGCACGAACAAACAAAAGTTAATATTACATTGGCTATTCTGAGTGCACTGCGGACGCACATTAGACCAGCCGAAAATACGTGTGATAAGAAAGAGTTCCTAGGTTAATTAATACATTTTATTTTACGTGGTCATAAAACAGCGGGTCGAGGACAATGGAATTGTAGCCGCCGCCTACCTAAGTGAGTTGATTCATAGACTTCTTGTGTGTTTAACTGTTACTTTAAAACCTTAAAATCCTAGATTAGACTAAAATGCTACGTTAGATTAACATTCTAAATCCTAGGTTAGTTTAAAACCCTAAAATCATAGATTAGTGTAAAACCCTACAATCCTAGGTTAGATTAAAACCCAATAATCTTAGGTTATTTTAAAAATGTAAAATAGTGATTCACTCGTCGCAGGGTTAGGTTCTGTTAGGTTAAGTGGGCACATATTACGAAATTAGTGATACGTTAATGCCCCTAGTATATTCGTGTTCTGCGTAATTAGTAGAGTGGAAATATACCACTTTTCGAGTTTTTTTTTACAGAAAAGTCACTACTCTGGATAATTACTCTGCTTCCTTCCATAGATATTAATCACAATGAGACACAAACACCCCTCAAACATAAGTACTTACAGTATTATAAAGACATATACAACAGTAGTGTTTCCCCATGTAGCTCACATCCCCCTGACATGCGATAAATAGAAGCTCGACAGTATTTTACATTTTATTTGTAGGTTTCATTGCACTGTAAAAACCTACATCTACTGTAACTATAGCCACACTGCATGTTAAATTAACGGTTCTGCCTGCCTGCAGTTATTTTATGCCTTCAAGGCCTCAAAATGCATGAGCTCTATGGCAGACACCTCTTTACCACTTGCATCATTACCAGGTGCTCAACTGGCATACAGTCTTTCGGTCCACAAATCACATGAACGTGACTTTAACTGGTGACCCTGTGATTTTGTGGCATGCCAATGAAGATAAAAGTATCTGAAAAAGTTGGTAACCGTTTAGACACTCACATCAGAGTCAAGCTTGACACTCTCCATTCCATCGTCACCGGGGTCGGCAGCCTTGTCCACTCCGGAGCTGTCATCCAGGGTCTCCATGGATGCGAGTCCAGCCGCCCCACCTTGCTCCAGGTCCTGCAAGACAGATAAGTGGATCTCAAGACACTCCTGAGGCCTACCATTCACTCCACCTCCCTCCACTACACTCTTGGAGTTACTACATGTCACCGTGCATACAGCCTCTTGCACAAGTTGCAGAGTACAGGAAATATGCCCCAAGAACACTCAAGGAGCTGGAGAGAGCAGGTAAATTGCCACAGTGCAACAGAAAGGAGAACAAGGAAGAATGGTCATGGAGGAGGAATGGTGAGATAGTTGTCTCACTGGTGGGAGAAAACTTTACCATTTATGCTTGTAGTAACGCTTCCATCTTGGATTTTTTTACCAAACTTCGTAACCAAACTTTACGAACGGACATTAAAAAACAAAGCTTGACATGGTATAGAGGTCAACTTAACATTTTTGAAGTTTATACGGTTTCAGTTATATTCCTATTTCCCCATGTGAGAGAGAAATTATTAAATAATGATGCAACTCGTTATTATGGTTACATATGTGAAACGAATCACGTGTAAAAAAGAAGTTGGATTTCTAAAAACCGTTAAGATGTTCCCTGCACCTTGACAAGCTTGGTTTTTAAATATTGAACCTACAAATTAAGTTCTGGAGGAATGTACACAAATCCAAGTGGTGGGGGATACTTCCCTCTCCTTGATGTGATATAAATTTGCAACAGGTATTTGCAGCGTCTACCTACTGGTTAAGTTCAAAGTTACGTCATGTACGGCAACGTAAGGACATACACTGGGTCGAAAAGAAAAACTAAGCAAGGTCCTTGGTGCTCAATCCAACATTAACCAACTATACCCTAAGATCAGAACTAAACGCAACGCTTTTCTGGGACTGTACTGTAACTCAGGATATGGCGGTGCAAGGGAAGCAAGAGCAGAGGGTGTAGCGCTACCTTCTTCTTGCCGAAGGGGTTGTTGATCATGATGGTGGCGAGCAGTGGCTTCCTGCTGCCTGTCGCTGGCTTGTCCTCAGACCCGCGGTCCTTGGGCTGGGCCGTGGCGACGGTGGGCACCGCCGAGTCCTGCAGGAGGTCCTTCCCCTCCTCTAAACCATGCTCTCCATCCTGCATGTCACAAACCCCTTAAATAATGCTTGTGGTAGCTACTAAATTCTTTGTAAGAATCCTAACCGATAAATAAATTATTTTTTCAATACAAGCATTAAATACAAATACACTGTAAAGCTGGTTTTTTGGTGCAAACATACAATCAAAGTGAAAAAAATTATATTTAAAATTATTAGCTATACAAAAGGAGATGACAAGGAAACAGCACTACTGTGTCCNACTGTGTTCCCGGCTGCTTGGAAGGAATAATATATGTATTTTACAACTAATGTTGTACGATAAAAAATGTGATGAATGTGTGCTGAAACTATTACTTTCCAGAAAGAAGATGTTCATTCTAATAATAAAATACCTGTGAATATTTCAAATTAATTGTGAAATTGATATTTTGTCTGTTTATTCAAATCCTCATGCTTAGTAGTTTTCCACGATGTGCGTTACAAAATAATTACACGAAACAATTCACTTAACTAGATATTGTTAGCTATTGATTGTGTACCTATGTTAACCATCCTTGTAATATTTGCCAATGTGGCAATGATATTTCAAAAAGTCTCATGTGTTATGTATGTGCAAACACTCGATACTCCTCATAACTAGTGTTAAATAGTTTGAGTACAATACACAGTACTTTCCTTTCTATAAAGTGTAAACCTCCCTAGTGCAGTATTTGGTTCACTTTCATATTACTTGACTGGCCTGGCCGCATGCTACTTTGTGCAAGACCAGGAAACTAACTCATAAAAGGCGGGCCTGCACTGTCAAATGGCTTCATTCGTTCTGAAGTAGTCTTGGCATTCAGATAAGCATTAAGTTTACAGGTAAAAGTCATTTTGCATCAAATGCTCTTAGTTGAGGGTAATATATGTAGATACCTCCACAAACTGTGTACAATTTAGTGCCAATGTTAAGTGATGAGCAATCCAGTCAAACATGGAAAAGTCTTTGCATGCAGCACGTGGCTAGTGCAAGAGGAAAGGTTCTAGTGTGTGCACACAGTGTTGAAATCTACTGTGTTCTCAAGACTATTCCAAGAAAATTACTTGCTCTAACTGCACCGGGATTTGCCTGTAATNTGTTGAAATCTACTGTGTTCTCAAGACTATTCCAAGAAAATTACTTGCTCTAACTGCACCGGGATTTGCCTGTAATGGAGTTAGAAAATCATTTGGGAAATGTCAGTGTAGCTGTTGGGACTGAACTAGGGGGTGGAAGTATGCAGGGGTACACACCTGTAGCCCCCTCCCCCAAAAAAAAATATTTGAAGTGTCAGATCTTTAACACCTTAATAAAATGTGCAGCAACAACAATTTCAATTCCAGCAAAAAATCTCATTACCTGCTGCAGCAGAACGTTTTTTATCCTATTATGTTTCCTTAAAATTGGAAAATCTACACCCTTAGGTACAAGGCTGCCCTTGTTTCTGTACACCTCTTCTATTGGCCTAATCCTCCTTAAATACGTTGTAAACACATTTAGTTGACAACTTTAAAGTAGTGAAAAATTATTTCATTAAAGAGTAAGATGAATCACACAGGAGCTAAGTAAATTTGTTCCAGCTAAGTTCAGGATATGTAGTCAGAAATGTATTTTTGTCTATTCGCCCAAACGAAGCAATTGTCACAGACTCTCAACATAATTCATATGACAACATCCACCAACTATGGGGAAAGTAATTTTGCAAACATATTTACTTTCATATTTTCCAAATAGCACTAGAGGAGTGGAAGCCCCTTAATCAAATATTCNGTAATTTTGCAAACATATTTACTTTCATATTTTCCAAATAGCACTAGAGGAGTGGAAGCCCCTTAATCAAATATTCCAGAATACCCTTTCCCTTTCCCTACCAGTTTCCGGCAGCCTTTTCAAATTGTGGTCTGACTGTCTAAATGTGTAACTACCCCTCTCCCCCACACCAATATAAACTTTTCCATTACCTCTCAGTGAGAGNGTAATTTTGCAAACATATTTACTTTCATATTTTCCAAATAGCACTAGAGGAGTGGAAGCCCCTTAATCAAATATTTCAGAATACCCTTTCCCTTTCCCTACCAGTTTCCGGCAGCCTTTTCAAATTGTGGTCTGACTGTCTAAATGTGTAACTACCCCTCTCCCCCACACCAATATAAACTTTTCCATTACCTCTCAGTGAGAGAAACTCTCACTTATTTAAACACCACACTCTAAGAAATTACTTATAAATTTACCATACCAGTGTATATGTACAGCGACAAAGCGAGAATGGTAAATTATTTTCCCATACTTGCATGATAACGTTTCTACAGTTGATAAGGAAAGAGTAAAATGCGTAGAGAAGTTCCCAACTTTGTATAGCAGCGATGCTAAACATTCCCATATTTTCGGCCTGGCATGTAGTATTATTTCCATATACTGTATCGGTTAAAAACTTCCATTTCAGTTTAGGAAGTTTACAAGAAATTGTTTTACAGTGCAGGTAAACATACTTAAACACCATCGGCAGTCAGAATACACAACGCGTTCATTAGTTTCCCGATAAATAACAGACTTGTACATTTGTACACGCCTTATAACAGACCCTCAACAAACTGAATTAGAAGATTTGAGGGCCTTCGACAACTAGGGTTGTGTTTAATTTGTCCTTCTAAGGGTCTTTACCTGGCTTTGTGACCTAGAGAAGTGCATCGAGGGAGTGACGTCACATGTTACTGTTCGAATTAACAGCAAGGGCGCATATGCACCCTATAATGTCCCCTTCAACTAAGGGTATGAGATACTTATCCTTCTCGAGCCTTAGATTGTTTCCATTGCTCTACAGTTTGAAGTGTTTAATTTGTATGTCTTGTGATTTGGCTCTCTCGTGTTAAAGATGGTGGAACAGTCACGTAAGAAACTGAATTTGTTTAAGTATAATAGATGTGTGAATGAACAAGAGGGTCCGAATTCCCAAGATGCACACTCACATCATGAAGGGAACAAGGACTCATAACACGGGGTGGGATCAATCGACGGAAAGTGATCAGGGGCATGTTGCAGTGAAACTGAACATAGACGAGGCCTCTAGCGCTCATAGGATAGGTTGTGACATGCAATAGAGTGGAGATGTTTGGATGGCTCTTAAGGGGGCTGCCTAGCGTGGAACCGGCTAAGCCAAAGAATAGGGTTTTATATGTAAAATTATTTTAAATGTTGCTCAGCGACCTTTCACAACATCGCTTTAACAATAAAACACATTAGGCCCTTTGAAGAGAAGAACATTGGTGCGTAGAGAATGTAGGAGGACCCCGAGAAAACCCGCTGTCCTCGATGTAGACCCGGGCAGCAACCAGGGCGGCACGGTGTTACAAGTATGTCGGCTGCCGGGAGCATATTGCAAGCTGGTGTGAGGTGTGGGCGTGTGAAGTAGGCCAGACGTGGTGACGTCACAGGCGGCAGGACACGGCAGGGTGGACACCCCAGGGCTTGCGGTCCTGCCCGGCTGCGCTCGCAACCTGTTTACTCCTTCTACCCTCCCTCTCCCCCTCACCCGGCAACCATCTTCTCAACACCAAGAGAGCACAGCCGTATTGCCCCTGTCTCTGAAGCTTGGTTCGCGATGAGAAACGAGTACGTGCTGGACGAGTATCTTTTAAAATGAAGGTACGTGTAGTCCATTCAAGGTTGCTTACAACTTTTCTGAAGCCTTGCTGACAAAGTTAGAAAATTACATTAAAGGGACAATGCACTTCATTCGTACGCACTCAGTGTAATCATATTTTGCATAAGACACTAAACTCCAAGACTTATGCCCGTCCGACTTATGCCCGTCCGACTTGTGCCATTGGCCGAACATTTGTTCGAAACGCCCGGAAGGACTCTCCGGCCAGCGATGAAAATTCAGCGCTGGAGTGACCACCTGCAACGTGGTGACGCCAGTAAATGACTTGCTATAAAGGGCAGCTGCCAATGAACTCACGGATTGTTCTCAGGCGTGAATAGGACAGTTGTGCAGTCTTGCACTTAATATTATAGCGAATTTTGCACGTACCTATCAATGGCACATCCTCACATTCTCCCCAACACGTGGGATAGTTATTAGATTACAAATAACTGCGACATGCATAATAGCAAAAACAGTAATCATATAATTATTTATAATTGTAATATATTTATGTAAATTTTAATTGGTCAGTTATCAAAGGAAATTATAAAATAGGCTTATACAATTAAAAATAAATAAATATGTGGCCGCAGAAATTGTTTCCGAATGCGTATTTCCAACCACTTCGTCCACTGGAAGACTACACTGTTCACTGACACACGTGTAACTAACGCGTTCTTTACGACGCTGCGAGCCTGGTGCCGAATTGTGACGCGAAAAGAACATCGAATCAGTCTGGAAGGTGTTAACCGCAGCGCTGCAGAGGCAATCAGTTGGACCAGATAACGTGCAGCTGCCTGTTTCTCTTTAGGTGTCGTTAACATCTGCACCACTCATTCGCGAAGAGTATTTTAACATACGCATTGTAAACGATCACGAATCACTTTTGTTACCAGTGGCGCAGCGACAACCACAACCACCGCCATTTCTAGGGGATTATTTACAGGATACACATATTGTGAAACTAAAAGCTGCATTGTTCGGTGCACACAGGTCGCAGAGCCCAAATATATAAAATTGCCACGGTGACACGGCATAAAAGGGACACGCGAGAAATATTACAAATTGCACACACCTAGCGGCGAGAAACACGTCACAGATGCTTACTGTATGGTCGGCATTTTCGCCTAGACGGCCCGACTATAATGTTATCAAAAAAGTCGGGCACGTTGCCAACTAGTACATTGGAATTGAAATACCAGCTCCTTTCACTTTCGGAACTAATTAAAAACTCGCGTGGTTCTGAGAAGTTTTGACAGTAACCAGTGGTTGGATAAGGCATCACTAGAGGCAGCCGATTTAAGGCCCTTGCAAGATTGAAAACGTTAACGTTTGACTTTACGTTTGCTTTCGGACATGTTGTTTCTTATGGAACTTGACTCAATGGAACTGACGAAGGTAAAGTCAAGCACTCTTGACTTTACGATTTCGAAAAGTTAAAATTTAAAGTCAAAGTCAAGCAGCCATTTTGCCGAGAATCTAACAGAAGTTATGTGGAATGAGAGATATTTTAATGTATGGCGATTTTCATCACGGTATATTAAACAAAGCCCATCTAAATTAAATAAAGGACAAATTAATATAATGTGAAGAGAAAATATATGAATTGATATTTTTGAATAAAGTACACAAGTAAGTTTTTTTGTTTTGAAATAAACTCTTAATATAAATTTTAAGCCTATTTTTAAAAGAGATATACGTAAAATGCATTCCTGGGTAATATGATAATAATTTACACAACAAGATACACATTTTTACGAAGCTCGCAGAACCGATTTTCAATTGTCTGAACTTTGGCTTTACAATTGTATTGTGTATTGGTGGTTTCGTCACAGAAAAGGAAATGTAAAGTGAAAGGCTAAAGTTTTCTACTGTGTAAAGGGCTTAGGGCAGTTAAAGGTACTGTCTGCCGTTTTTTAAAACATTGTATCTCGGACACACTTTCGTGACTGGATGGTTTGAACTGCTTCCTGTGTCAGGTGCCTGCCTCACGTGAATCACACATGTTCAGTAACAGAGTAACCTACGTCTGACTGCCCCTTAAGTACCGCAAAGTCTCCTCACGCAGAAATGTGGCCAATAGCTAAAGGAATACTGCAGGTGTACACGCACATTGACATTTAGCCTGCGTGGAGCTCTTTTCGCGAAAATCAGATGTCCGTAGATAGGGCCGGGCCACCTTTCATTCGGTTAATGGCCGCGTGTCTTTACGGGAAGACTTTTCTCACATCAATGGACCAATCAGAATTAATTAAATCCGACGCTGAAAGTTCGTGATTCGTGGGCAAACGCCTAAGACAGGTGACAGTTAAAATCGCCCGATCACAAATGTGTATCTAAACTAAAGTGTTTTGGAGTGCAGCCACTTGTGAAATCTCTTCCCTAAAAACCGGTGCCCCCAATATAAAGGAGTTGAATTGAGTTGAGAGATTCGGGCGGCTTTTAAAACATCGAGGCCTTGAGAGCCGATGAGGGTGAATTGAGGTGAGAATGGACCAGCACCGGAATACAAGGGCGGGGGAAACGGTAGGTCACCAGGAGAACCCGCCAACCAGCGGCATCGTNGTCGACCAGCGGGATCGTCCGGCACGATTCCCACATGCGAAAGTCCGGGGGCGACCCGGTCGGGGATAGAACCCGGTTCGCCTAGGTGGTCAGTCTACCCGCTCAGCCACCGCGGCCCCTCGCTCGCGCCGTGATTGCTTTGTTAGTGGGAAGGCGGTACCTTGCACTTGTCGCGGGACTTGCTCTTGAGGAAGCCCGGGATCTTGATGCCGCCGATGGGCACCTTCTTCTTGCCGTCGCGGTCCTTCTCGCACTCCTCCAGTGCCTTCCTCATCTTCTGCACCTCGCCCTCCGGCTGCTGATCGCCCTCCTGCTCCCTCTTGTTCTCGTCGTTCAGTATCTTCTCCCTCTCCTCGTCCTCGATCTCCTTCTTGTCCTCGCTCTTCTCCTCATCACCGCTCATCTTGACGTCCCTGCTGACACACAACAACAGCACCGCCGTCTTCACGGTCCAGCAACTCACGACACTACCTTACAGCCAGGGATAGGAACATTTCGCGAATTCATTTCAGGACAAGGTAGATTTAAAACTCCTGCACACCGAAGTCACATTTGCTAATGTACCAGAGTTTATTATGCACACCCTAGACGAATCTGAGCCAATAGCAGACTTGCAAGGGAACAAGAAGCTAATCCCATACTGCCAGGTGTGAGATAACACTGCGTCAGCAGCCAATGAACAAACATCTGAGGCTCGACTGTACAAAGGATTGTGGAGTCCAGAACTCGCGAAATTTTCCTATCCCTAATTAAAACCTACTGCACACGAGGCAATTTCATGGAAGTGACCACTAAATTGGATAATACCTAGTAAACAAGAAAGTGAGTGACCCATACACACGGTACAAGAAGATGTATACCTTTAAAATATCAAATGCAGATTTAGATACAGTATTTGGGGTTGTTGGTGCAATTTGTGCAGAATTGATTATGTTGGAAAAGTTGTTAATGATATGATGGATTCCTGTTATATAAAAGTCATAATTTTTATTAATAATTAATAACCTTCAACTGGTTCTTTCGTCCACTCCAAGACATTGTATACTCCAGAATAGGCTAACTTCGGTCAAATACACATTCGCGCACATACAGAATTGTTTGTTTACACTTAAATTGCACAAGAAAAATAGTATAGCAAAAAAATTGTACCGTTACTATTCGGTATTAGCTAGTATATACGTACTTGTATGCTAGCCACTAGCATTCTATGTGGATGTTCACACTACAAAATTTGCTACAAGTCGAGGTGAACATGAAGGTGTACACTTTTCTGCTCACGAAAAGGTCCCGTGTGTAGTAGGTTTAAGCTGAGTTACAATAAAAAAAATTGTGCGTTAAGAATTATGCAGTAAGCTCTGGTCTGGCATACGGTAGCACGTCCTCTATATTTTCAGTTTCCAATTAATGTTTTAATTCTTACTTTCAGCCAATGGAAACAGGCGACAAGCCTGTCATGTTTACATTTGTTTCTAAACTAACCTCGAATATCACAACCATATTTAAGCATATCATACTTCAAAGCCGACATTTTCCATCAGAGAAGCTTATTTTTGTGAACAAATTTAATCGTTAACATGTGCACACACACGCCTTTGTAATATTTTTTATACGAACGTTACTGTATATAGCAGTTTCCCGCCAACACCGACTGCCCTATTCTCATTGGTCGCCGCCTCACAAGTTTTACTTAAGATATAAAATACAGCCATTTCTTTAAACGCTTAAGGAAATCCCAACAACGCAAACGACCTGCTAAGTTACATTGCAAACCAGTACGTAAGATAATACACTTTCAGTTCTTCTGCACACGAAATAACGAATAATTTAACGCTTAATTTTTCTATTGTAAACCCAACTTTAGTCCAGGGTCCTCGCTCTTTCGTAGAAGTAGAATGACTTCTAAATGGAACCCGACATCTGACTGAACAATGTGCAGAGTTCCGTTAAATGTACATAGTATGCTTCTAAAGTTGTCAAAAGAGAATGATTTTTGTTGCACAAGAAAAAAAATCATATATTTTGAAACACTGCAAAATATTTTTCTAATAGTTAGTTATTGAAATGTTTTTTTTTTTAAATAAACAATTAATTTTCTATTTTTATTTTTTTTAAATTTGCGTATTTATATTTTGGATGCTTTAGAAAGCACACTTTTCAAGAAAACCTTCATCGAACAAGACCATCAGAAACATTACTCAGCCTATATGTAACAACAAAATTAATAACTGAATATATTCGCACACATTTCAACTATAAATATAACCTTCGTGTTTGAAATCGATTCATTATTAAAAAATATTTGTAAACATTATTACTCATTTTTATTACATTACATCAAATTATTATCTTGCTTGATAAATGCAGTTTTTTTAATGTGCTTTCTAAAGCAAGAAAATTGCAGATCAGCTTAGATTTTAATTAAAAATAGACTCTAGATATATTTTATAAAAACATTTAAATAAGCAAATTCCAGCAAAATATTTTTTTAGTGTTTACAAAATTTATGTTTACTTCTTTCATATGCAACTTAAATCTTTCTGACAATTTAAGTAGTTTCTGTACTACTTTCTTGTTAAGATCTAATTTAGTTTTAAACATTCCACATAAATGTGTATGAAATATGCTTTAATTAATTTGTTGTGCTTCAAAAATTATCTTGGCAACTAGTTTCAAAAAAAAAAAAAAAAAGTATTTGAAAAAAAATTTCATAAATTTTTACGGTGTACACTCAAATCACGTTGAAATTTAAGTCACTTTTGCAAATGGATCACACCGTTTATAAGAGTGCCCTGAAGGACTCCGAGTCTATGACAAACCTGCACGGAAAAAAGGATAACACCACATGCTACCTGATCTGAAGTCGGACTGCAGAGGACGGGGTGGCCTAGTGGTCAGACCACACTCGCATCCCCAAGGCGAACCAGGTTCAATTCCCGGCGGAGTCACATAGACTTTCGTATGTGGGAAACGTGGCGGGCGTTGCCGTTGGCCGACGAGTTTTCTCACGGCAGTCCCGTTTCCGTTGCCATTTCAATCCACCACTGCTCCGTCTTCGCTTGATTTCACCCTCATCACCTGCGCTTTTGACAGAGCTAGTATGAGTACACGGTANTGGGAAACGTGGCGGGCGTTGCCGTTGGCCGACGAGTTTTCTCACGGCAGTCCCGTTTCCGTTGCCATTTCAATCCACCACTGCTCCGTCTTCGCTTGATTTCACCCTCATCACCTGCGCTTTTGACAGAGCTAGTATGAGTACACGGTAGACTTCAATGCTATAAGCACCCGACAGCAGTTTGTCTATTGCCATTGGTCGCTGTCTGCTTGAGAAGGCGATTTCATGCTTGACCGGGCCACTCAGAATTCGGCAACATTGGCACCGCTCCTACGTGATTCGTGCGCAGACAACACGTGTCAGAAAGTAATTCAGCCAATCAAGATACGTAAACGATCCTACAGTGTTTNCGTGATTCGTGCGCAGACAACACGTGTCAGAAAGTAATTCAGCCAATCAAGATACGTAAACGATCCTACAGTGTTTTGAAGTATAACTTGTCTTGAAATTTCTTTCGCTAAATTTCACTACCCTTAGCTATTCACCTCACTGTTACGCGCTGACCACAAACCCTCAACTCAAACACCGCGAGTGCGCCGTAGCCACGACCACGTTAATTCACAGTCACTCACGTGACCGAGGCGGGAAAGGAACCCGGGCAGTAGAGTGAACATGGGGTAGAGCGAGCTCGCTGGCTGCGCAGAACCAGTCTCCGTGTCCCAACATTGAACAGCTTTTCTGCCAACACGACCAACGTAAACGGCGTGGATAGTATTTTAAGGTTAGAACACTGTTTAGTAAGCAAGTGCTTTGAGATATTTGTATACTTCCTCTGAACAATTTATAATTCAAGTTTGATTAAATTCAAATCAGTAAAAGTATTTTTTTTTATTCGCACAATAGTGCCTGGCTTTGGAAAATTAAGATGTAAACAAACGCGTTCATCATTGTTGACCATGTGATTTTTTGGCAATTGTGTTGTTTGGGGTAGGTCAGTGTTGGGCACATGCGCAGAAGACGATGAATAGATGTACCTTATATTTTGTCTATGAACCCGGCTCACCTTGTCGTACCAGACACGTGACCACCGCAACACAGATTATAAGCTATTCGCGGTAAATTGAGAATTTTTGAAAGCCCTCTCATTAAAAATATTATTCAATAAAAATGTATTATTGTAGTCTTAGACATTAACTTTCGAGTGTGGTGAAATATATACACTGTAGTTATTACTCACATGGCAATATCTACTTTAAAAAGTGGTGGAAAGATAAAATAAAAAAAAATAAAAAAGCCGATAGGTAGGGCCAGTGACTTTTCGCGTAAAAATCGGAGCACACAGTAGACTTCAATACTACATACACACCTCAGCTGTTGTTATACCTCCATTGGCTGCTGGTGCCGTGTCCGTCTTTGACCAAGCCACTCAGGACTAAGTAACTCCGACACTGAACCCTTCGTTCGTGATTCGTGCGCAGTCAATCAAAGAAGCTGGAGGACCGTACGGTGCTTTGGACTGTATCTTGTCTCGAAATCTTTTCGCGAAATATCACTGCCCCTACCGATAGGAAATAAGCAACTAGGGCCTCAAAATTGCTCACTTTGCCGTGAACAGCCTGTACAGATTGTCCCAGTAAAATGTACTCACCTGTGGAATGGCAATAAATGATTTGTTAGTGACAAAGGTACATGTGTAATGATGGAAATGAAAAGTTATTTACGTGGAGTACAATCACATGAATCAAATGAACGTACACAAGTCACGGCAGGACATCGACAGCAATTAGCAGCACTGAATTATAGCCACTCTGTGGGCGAGTACATTTCATTGGGACACTCCGTATAGTAACTCCGGGGACTGAGACCGCAANACACTCCGTATAGTAACTCCGGGGACTGAGACCGCAAGAAACCTGTGGTCGACGTACGGGGGCGGAGGAGGTGGCGAGTTCGCAGCTGGCGCGCGCAGTCCACCCCGCGCGCACCGGACACTGCATTTCCGGCGAGGGACATCCGGCCAGGGAGGGGGGCACCCCCTGCAGGGCAGGGGTGCTGTCACGTAGGTCCGCGGCACGCATATACGGTCACACGTCCACCCATTACACGTAATCCACGGACTCATAACCGTGCGCATCCTGCCGGGCTGCTGTGGCCAGTCCACACACAGTCCGCCTTACTCACCTTAGCTGGTGCAGGTGACCCTCTGGCGTCACAGCTCGCCGTCCCAATGCCCCAAGATCCCGTCTCCTAAGATCATTCGCGAACTTCAACTTCCGTGCGCGGACGCACGCGCGGGCGTGTTCCGAAATGTTTGTTTTGTTTACTTTTTATCGCGCGCAAACGGTAAAAGTAAATAATGACGTATTGATATCGAAGCATGAAGATTGAAAATATAAAACTCGCTATTGGTTGAAAGGCACAACCTTCATTCTCGCTTACACGAAAACGAAACTTTAATAAATAAAAATACAAAAATGTACTGACTAAAACAAAACAAAAAATCCTAATTAAGTTAAATGAAAGCAAAATCAAAACGTACTCACTCGCATTACTCAAATTAGAAAACAAAATAAAATAAGCTAGAAATGTCAATATTTATGAGTAATCGCATACCCTTTTTTGACGTGCCGATTTAAGTGCACTCTAGTTTCTGTGCCTTAAAGCTTAGCTTTGGACGGCCTTGAATTTGGTGCACTCTGGTGCCAGTATCCGAAAGCTTAACTTCGGAAGACAAATTTTTTTTTTCAAGTATTTATAACAACATTGTAAAAGCATTCATATCAAGCATCAAATATATTTTTTATTGAAATGAATGCACATAAAATCAATTGTTAAAATATTTTTAACATAAGTGTAAATATATTTTNAATATATTTTTTATTGAAATGAATGCACATAAAATCAATTGTTAAAATATTTTTAACATAAGTGTAAATATATTTTTATACATACAATTATAGTAATTGTTATGATTAACCCACTTGTCGGAGGTTTCCTTGCAAATGTGCTTTCTAGTGCATTTAAAATGGAAATAAGTACACATTTTTATTAAAAATAATAGGCTCTTATTTGACTTATTTAAACACTTAAATAAGTAAGTTGTAGCAAAATATTTTATAGTGTTACAAAACATATGCAATGTTCTTTCATATGTAACATAAATCATACTTTTGTGACAACGTTGGTAGTGTGTACTAAGTGTTTAGAAAAGAACCGAGCATGCCATTCGTGGGGTGATTTTTCAAAGGTTTAATTCAAAAAAGTGTGAATAAACCACGAATAGAGTATAGTTCAAACCGTGGGATCAGTCAGTGGTTAGATTACACCATGTGGTCATCTGCGCATCATCCCATTGTGCCTCAAGCAAATGCCACAGAGTAGATAAGTAGACAGAGGAGAAATATCGTTGTGGTTCCTCTGATGTCGATGTACCCATTCTGTGATTGGCTGCGCGAGGGTCTGCAAGTGAGCCTTGTGTCTGTACGACTACTGCGTGGTGAGAAAGGTTCCCAATTGGCTGGGAAGTAAGGCTGTTTCTCAATTGTTAGTACGTACTTGTTAAGTGTATGCATATTTGTACTTTGTGTGTACTTACCCTGACTACTGGGACGGGTTTTTTTTCTGTCTGTACTTGACCCGTCGCACAACCTGGCGTAAATAAAACGAACTACTAGAAAGTAAACACGTGTTTTGTCATTCTGAGCTAACAACTCTGTGGTTTTTGCTGTAAATAAACATTTTGTGTTCTATGTTGGTTGTCTTTGGTTACGTTTATGTCTATGGTGTTGTTTGGTGTTGTTGCAAAAAATAACAATAATGCATTTGTCATGTGTAACAGTTAGGTTACTATAAACGCAGATAGAATGTTGCTCATTGGTTGCTTCGTAGAGCAATAAGACGGCGGGTAAGTAGAACCACAAAAAGTTCTCATCATAGGTTATGTACGTGATGTTTGAAAAAAAAAACATGGCGACCGCCGCAAGCAAATTCACCCAAGAAGTAAGCAATTTCGTGTACTTGGCTAGTACAGACGCTGCGTATACTATACTAGGGATTGGGATGGCGCTAGTATATACTTAGTGGCGTCACAGGCGGGGCTAAGTATGGACACGTATATACACAAAGGGAATTGGGATACAGCCTAAGTTACCAGGCGCCGATTGGCGAACGGCGTTCCGACATATTGCAGGTCAGTGACGCCATTTTGCTGGAGTGTGTAGAAGGAGTTTGCGAAATAAAACGTTGTTTCGCTTCTGAGTTCTTGTGTACTATGCGGTATCGCACTTTTTGAATCAAACCTTCGAACAATCACCCAATGTATGTGTGTTGGTAAGAAATTGTTATTTGCAAAATATTATTGCACTGAGTGCGCACGAATGCGGAACATTTTATTTATTTATATTTGTTTCGACTTTATTTATACTGGCGTAGTTAAGGCTTCAATGCCTTCCCTAACACTTAACCAGGTGTCCCTCTGGTGTAATTTTTTTCTACTTGGTTAAACTTTGGTTGCACGAGGCGGAGGAATATCTTGGAAGTAGAACTTTAGCGCTTCAGAAAAGCCTGAAGTAAAACGGTGAATGTACTAATCCATTTTNAATATATTTTTTATTGAAATGAATGCACATAAAATCAATTGTTAAAATATTTTTAACATAAGTGTAAATATATTTCTTTACATACAATTATAGTAATTGTTATGATTAACCCACTTGTCGGAAGTTTCCTTGCAAATGTGCTTTCTAGTGCATTTAAAATGGAAATAAGTACACATTTTTATTAAAAATAATAGGCTCTTATTTGACTTATTTAAACACTTAAATAAGTAAGTTGTAGCAAAATATTTTATAGTGTTACAAAACATATGCAATGTTCTTTCATATGTAACATAAATCATACTTTTGTGACAACGTTGGTAGTGTGTGTACTAAGTGTTTAGAAAAGAACCGAGCATGCCATTCGTGGGGTGATTTTTCAAAGGTTTAATTCAAAAAAGTGTGAATAAACCACGAATAGAGTATAGTTCAAACCGTGGGATCAGTCAGTGGTTAGATTACACCATGTGGTCATCTGCGCATCATCCCATTGTGCCTCAAGCAAATGCCACAGAGTAGATAAGTAGACAGAGGAGAAATATCGTTGTGGTTCCTCTGATGTCGATGTACCCATTCTGTGATTGGCTGCGCGAGGGTCTGGAAGTGAGCCTTGTGTCTGTAAGACTACTGCGTGGTGAGAAAGGCTCCCAATTGGCTGGGCTGCCGGCTGGGAAGTAAGGCTGTTTCTCAATTGTTAGTACGTACTTGTTAAGTATATGCATATTTGTACTTTGTGTGTACTTACCCTGACTACTGGGACGGGTTTTTTTCTGTCTGTACTTGACCCGTCGCACAACCTGGCGTAAATAAAACGAACTACTAGAAAGCAAACACGTGTTTTGTCATTCTGAGCTAACAACTCTGTGGTTTTTGCTGTAAATAAACATTTTGTGTTTTATGTTGGTTGTCTTTGGTTACGTTTATGTCTATGGTGTTGTTTGGTGTTGTTGCAAAAAATAACAATAATGCATTTGTCATGTGTAACAGTTGGGTTACTATAAACGCAGATAGAATATTGCTCATTGGTTGCTTCGTAGAGCAATAAGACGGCGGGTAAGTAGAACCACAAAAAGTTCTCATCAGAGGTTATGTACGTGATGTTTGAAAAAAAAAACATGGCGACCGCCGCAAGCAAATTCACCCATGAAGTAAGCAGCTTCATGCACTTGGCAANCCCATGAAGTAAGCAGCTTCATGCACTTGGCAAGTACAGACGCTGCGTATACTATACTAGGGATTGGGATGGCGCTAGTATATACTTAGTGGCGTCACAGGCGGGGCTAAGTATGGACACGTATATACACAAAGGGAATTGGGATACAGCCTAAGTTACCAGGCGCCGATTGGCGAACGGCGTTCCGACATATTGCAGGTCAGTGACGCCATTTTGCTGGAGTGTGTAGAAGGAGTTTGCGAAATAAAACGTTGTTTCGCTTCTGAGTTCTTGTGTACTATGCGGTATCGCACTTTTTGAATCAAACCTTCGAACAATCACCCAATGTATGTGTGTTGGTAAGAAATTGTTATTTGCAAAATATTATTGCACTGAGTGCGCACGAATGCGGAACATTTTATTTATTTATATTTGTTTCGACTTTATTTATACTGGCGTAGTTAAGGCTTCAATGCCTTCTCTAACACTTAACCAGGTGTCTCTCTGGTGTAATTTTTTTCTACTTGGTTAAACTTTGGTTGCACGAGGCGGAGGAATATCTTGGAAGTAGAACTTTAGCGCTTCAGAAAAGCCTGAAGTAAAACGGTGAATGTACTAATCCATTTTATGTATGCCAAAACACAACCAAAACATTACAATATTGTATATTTATAACTCTGCCAGGTGATATCAGACTCGTCGCAAAATTTCATTAGCTTTAAATAATTCATGAGTAGGGGCAGTGACATTTCGCGAAAAGATTTCGAGACAAGATACAGTCCAAAGCACTGTAGGGTCGTCCAGCTTCTTTGATTGGCTAAAAAAAATGTTCTGGCCCGTGTTAACCGTTTGCGCACGAATCACGAAGGTTCGGTGTCGGAGTTACTTAGTCCTGAGTGGCTTGGTCAAAGACGGACATGGCACCAGCAGCCAATGGAGGTATAACAACAGCTGAGGCGTGTATATAGTACTGAAGTCTACTGTGTGCTCCGATTTTTACGCGAAAAGTCACTGGCCCTATTCATGAGTATTAAATTGTGAATCAATCAATGTCTGGCCGTATGCAACGTTCTACTGGTATGGCTTATGTTCTGTGCCAATGTTTTTTTTATTGTGAACTTACCATAAAGATACAGAGGTGAAAAAGTCTATAAGGTTTTAAAAAAAATTACTGAAATTATATGTATATATACACACACATACACACACACACACACACACACACACACATATATATATATATATATATAT
>NQII01000039.1:951294-1006584 GCA_002778355.1 Clitarchus hookeri
TCCCTCTGCCCAGCACTTTCCGAGCCATTTTGAGCACTCCCAATATTTTCTAAAAGCCGGTGCACCTGTGCCTCTGTGTTCTTAAGTACTCTGTGGTGGACGGTGCGGTGTCTATGTTCCACTTCCGCATCAGAGCCCAGGTGGAAGGAGGTCACAACAAACTGATGCCGCTGGTGCACTTTGTACTGGACTTGCACAGCTAATACGAAACTAACATATTATTATTGTAATAATTTAATAAGAAGAAAACCCCACCATTTCGCATTGTATGATGGAATCACGCCAGACTTCACGGTACTCTACGCACTCTAGCAGAGGTCACTTGTTCATTGGCTGCCGCCTCAGGCAGAACTCAGTCTCCTGTTACACCCGGCCACGCGGAGTGTAGCTACCAGAGTGCTGACTGTCTACTATTGGTTCTCAATCCTGTACGGCGTGTCGGATGAGCGGGTGTTTAATGAAACACAAGCCATCTACCGTGGTACGGAATTTTACTGCGAAATGATAGGGTCTCTTAGTAATACGATATTGAGTAATTGATAATTGTGGGAATAAGTAACTGGTTTTTTCACATAGTACTTTAACCTGTTCACTCTCAAATTAATTTACGGTCCCAAGTGTTGCAAAAGGTTAATTGTTTTTTGTATAAGCTGTACTTGTGTACTGCGTGCATCTATGGGCTATTCACGGTAAAGTGAGCACTTTTGAAAGCCCTTTCATTTGGATTAATAGTAAACGTTTTATTTTAACCCTAGGACGTTAACATCCGAGTGCGGTGGAATATACTTGCTGTGTTANTGGATTAATAGTAAACGTTTTATTTTAACCCTAGGACGTTAACATCCGAGTGCGGTGGAATATACTTGCTGTGTTAATTACTTACATGACAATATATATTTAAAAATATGTTTTAAAGGGTAAAAAATTGCTGAAAGGAAAAAGTAACTACGGCCTGAAAAGTGCTCACTTTACCTTGAACAGCCTATAGCAACCAGCGAACAACGTACTGCATGCTTGTCCATACCAGCAAAAATTAGGGCCAGTGACTTTTCGCGTAAAATTAGGAGCACACAGTAGACTTCAATACTATATACACACCTCAGCGGTTGTTATACCTCCATTGGCTGCTGGTGCCGTGTCCGTCTTTGACCAAGCCACCCAGGACTAAGTAACTCCGACACTGAACCTTCGTGATTCGTGCGTAAACTGTTAACACGGGCCAGGACATTTTTTAGCCAGTCAAAGAAGCTGGACGACCCTACAGTGCTTTGGACTGTATCTTGTCTCGAAATCTTTTCGCGAAATATCACTGCCTCTAGCAATAACCATTCACATATGAGAGATGAAGGGAATTCGACAAATCAGGTCACTCACAATGAAGAAGCTCAAAACACCGGCCATTGATTCCTTGTGTACAAACGGTGTCGTGTATCTCTTATTGCCCCATTATAGTCGGGTAACGTTGGGTATTTCCGCTAAATTAAAATAAAACAATGGATAAAGAACGAAATTAATTTCCATTCTCCACCCGTCATAGTGGTCAGAATACTCGCCTCNTTAAAATAAAACAATGGATAAAGAACGAAATTAATTTCCATTCTCCACCCGTCATAGTGGTCAGAATACTCGCCTCTCACCTAGACAAACTGGTTTCGATTTCCGGCGGAGTCACTCCCAGGTTTTCGCATGCGAGAATCGTGCCACACGCCGCTGGTCGGCGGGTTTTCTCGGGGATCTCCCGCTTCCCCCCGCAATCGCATTTCGGCGCTGCTCCACGCTTCTCTTCACCCTCAGTGTCTCTCAAAACCTCGATGTCAAGAGCCGCCGAAANATTATGAACGAACTGCGCCAATTGCAGTTTTAATTATCCTCTACAAAGCGATGCTATTTGGTTGTCTCTTGGGATATTTTTGTAACTGGTCTCTATCAGGAAATAATCTTCATTGAGAAACTGAAGGCGAAGTTGATGTGGCTTTGTCCCAACGAGAACAACGCCTCCCATTTCCAAATCCTTTCCCATCACTTGCGCACCCCTCGAGCGGTAACATTACCTACTGACGACAGGGCATTCTGGCAAACAGCCACAAGGGGAAGATCGCACTCCCCTCGCCCATGTTTTCCAGATTTGAAAACATTCGGAGGGCCTACTGGCCCCCTCTGGGACCGTAAAGTTCGCCTCGGCTTGGGAAGACGCCCCCCACCTCCTAGAGCTCTGTGTAACCCACGGGCGGCTGGAGACAGAAGCACCGGAGGAAAGAGAACGGCGAGGAGGAAGACAGAAGAGGAGTGACTGAACAGATTCGGGCGGCTCTTAACATCGTGTGGTCTCGAGAGTCGACGAGGGGTGAAGTGAGACGAGAATGGAGCAGCGCCGGATTGAAGAGGCGGGGGAAACGGGAGATCCCCGAGAAAAAACCACCGACCAGCGGCATCGTCCGGCACGATTCCCACTAGCGAAAATCCGGAGTGAACCGGCCGGGGATTGGACCCGGGTCGCCTTGGTGGGAGGCGAGCAGGCTAACCGCTCAGCCACCGTGGCCCCTGACAGAAGAGGAGGCAGGTATAAGAAAGGAGAATGGCAAGATCGAAGGTCCGCCTCCCTCTTTCCGCCGTTATCTGGCTGGCCGTACTCAGATGCCAACCATTCAGGCCCCTGTAAGAAACGGAAATACGGAAGTGACGTAAGGCTCGCGCCTGCCTGGTGCTTGAACTGCGTTCTACGTAAATCTATATGGTTTAGCTTTAATGTACTGCGGCGGAGTATTTTCTTTTGGTATCATTCTTCTATTGTCTTTTTTATTTCATTTCATCGTGCACAATTTTTTAATGCCTCTCTCACTGTGAGTTGGGATGCGTTGATTGGCCGGACAGGTGCCCTCCAATCTCGAGGCCTTGTATATTGTTATTATTTTTAACTTCACTTTTTAACTGCAAAATATTCGTTAGTATTATAATATTTCCCCTTTTATAGTCAAATTAAATGGTATGGTATTTTGGTGGCATTTATTACGTGTGGTTTACCGCTTTGTATTCTTATGCGTAATGTATATTATGAGTGAGTCAAATGTATTAAATGATATGCATTAAATGTGCGTTACTTTATTCGGTAGTGTCTTACTTTAATTTGTCACTCNGAGTCAAATGTATTAAATGATATGCATTAAATGTGCGTTACTTTATTCGGTAGTGTCTTACTTTAATTTGTCACTCGACAATGTTAAGTTTTAGTGGTCAATACGCCACAACATAGCAAATATTCTAGGAATATTCTTCATGGCGACCTAAAAGAATTAGCAATTATTTTAAACTGTAATCTAACGTATTAATTTTAATGCACTGCGAGAAGAGTACAAATAGAAAAAAAGAATAATAATTCCCATATTTTTTTTGAAAAGTAATTTTCCCCCATTGTCAGACTTCTTTCGGTATACTATTTCATACCACAACGTAAAGGGGTGTACTAAGCTAAACATGTAGAAAACAATTATAGTCTCGTGAATGCTCCTTGAAGGTACTTTTAACACATTTCATTTCTACCAGATATTCAAAACCTACATTTTTACACTGCTATAATAATAACAATAATAATATAATAACAGAATATCTGCGAAACTTGAATTGATAGGGCCCTGCTTTTAGCTTCGCTACAAATCTGCCACTGCTGGTGCATTGTTGCAAGTCGCATGGCGGTGTCGCCCTTAGCGCCCCTTACTTTCCCACGGCAGACGCGGCAAACAGCTGGAGGACGCCTGAAGGGCCGTGTATTGGAAACTTCCTTGTCCTCCCGCGCACAGCTGATTGCCCTCTCGCATGCGGTCGGCTTCATCTCCTACGTGGTATCAGCTCATGTTCTCAGTTTACACACGTCACGACATATACAGCATGATAAACTGACGCCGCCGAACCCTCATACGCCACCGGATGGATTTTAGTGTTGTGAGACCGGAAGCCGAAACTCCCATAACTCACTAGGTGTTTGTGAAGCAAAAACACCCTGACACTTATTTAGGCGAGTTATTTGATTAACTGACAAGCTCAGGGTAGCTAGTTATATAGGGATGTAAACAGACTGAATTGTGGTCATGTTTCCTAGCACCAAAGACACGAAGACTACGCACGCCGTAATTAGTATATTGCCGGCATACCTAATCGTTTGGTAATATCATCCCCATTCATTTAGGAAATATAGGATACCATTTTATTATCCAACGAATTTGTTTAACCATTGGGTGTTTATCGCTTTTAATGACGTCATAATCATGTCTACATTTATGTGCAGGCTGTTCACGGTAAAATGGCCAGTTTTGAAAGCCCTACTTGAGATCTACTTGTATGTACGTTGTGTATGCTTCCGCATTACGTAAAATTAACACTGTCATAGGCCTCATCACTTTATTCGTACATCGGTGAAAGGTAACTGCAAAAATTTTTTTGAGAAGTAAATATCTTAGAAACTTTTTTTTGTTACACTGCATGTATTAAAAAAACAAAAAGTAAAATAAAATATATTATAGTGTTCACAAATGTTTACTAAACACTTGTAATTTAACGTTAACACATGGAACTACTTTCTCTCTATCGTAGCCAACTTTACTGGGCGCGTGACAATCAGTGAGTCCGTTAAAACATACGCAGGTGTGGGCAGTGACATTTTTAAAAGGTTGACTTCAAAAGTGCTCATTTTACCGTGAACAGCATTTACAAAAAAACAGTTGCCTTGGTGTAACTCTCACAGGCGAAAGGTTGCCGAGATGAAGTTTGTAAGGAGGCAGTTGGTTGGCTGTTAGGTACCTAACAAACTTTGTTTCCTCGCCAAACGTTTGCCTGTGAGAGTTGCACCAAGGTAACTTTTTTTACACTTTAAGGGGNCAGTCCCTGCCATTTTATATTTATAGACTTTTCGCTGCAACCTGCAGTTTAGAATCTGTTTTATGTTTTACGACTCGACAAAGTACTTTTAAAGCGAACCTACGAAATAAAAATACTGCTGATAACAACATTTACACTACATTACACATTAGATATGAAGGCTCCGAGTTAGGTTTGGCAGCGATTTAATAGAAATAGTCCTCAATATCTGACTATTGCAAATGTTATGTTTAAATGTACAACCACTTAAGTTAATTTTTTTTCTTTCGTGCGCCTTAAGCCTTTCTCACACTATTACATTTTCTGCTCAAATATATGTGACAATAACATTTGAAGACGAAATTCGACCATAAATATTTTTTTCATTCATCAGATTAAATCAAATAATCTTGAATGTATTTGAAAATTTGTTACACTGTCTAATTTTTTTTAGCAGAACGATCTAGTCTGAATTTTCATTTTAAATTTATTTTCAAAGTGAGACAGTGCTTTTGTATTTCCGTTAAGTCCACTACAGGAAGAAATGTAACAAATGTGATTTATTTTCACTTCTTTACAGAATTGAAATTTTTTTAAATCAGATATATTTCTTGTACAGTGAAATTTAATGCCTCTGAGTTCTTGATATTATTGTGAATTATTCACTTCAAATAACAATAATATCTAATGAGTTTCTATATAAATCAGTTATATTCATAACCTAATTTAGTGTCCATCAAATGTTCACCATTTTAAAGTTCCATGATGTCGGAAACGGCCGTTTTTCTCATCCTTGATGATTTTCCAAGCCCATCAAACATAGAAAAATGTTTAGAACCCGTCCAATTTTCAAAATGATTAATGGGAACGGAAGCCATCCAACTTTTTCAGACAAACATGGCGGCGATAATGACGTTTCGGTGATGTCACAACCTTCCAACTTTACTTGACCAAACTCATTGGAAGCAGCTAGACGGAAAATTTTTATTGTGTGACAGGGGCTTAAGAGTATGCATTTCCATATACGTAGAGACCTGAAGAGTTCGCGTACTCATTTTGAGACAAGCTAGAATTCAAAACACGCATGTCCATATAACTTTAGCCATTGGTCCACACGGTGTTTGACACAACCTGGAGAACGCTGACCCAATCGTCGCCTTCCACTGTGACAGCAGACAACAATTGTGCAGTTCATATCGGCATATTTGTATGTACGACTGTATAGTCTAGCCCAGTGATTCCCAAAGTTCTATGAACCACGACCCATAAAAAAAATGACAAATTTCAGGACCCACTTCAATGCCCTATGCGAGAAACGTACAGTTTCGCTGTCCCATCATGTTCACAATTGTATTTCTTACGTAGCGTAGGAAAGTGAAGGGTAATAGGATTGATAAAATAGTTTAAAAAGTTGAAATATTAAAGAACAATTTAATGAAAAAGATACCTAATCAAACAGCATTACACAATGTGTTATATTACTAATTTAGTTTAAAAATAATTTTGGTTATAAGAAATCAGATTGTTCAATGCGGAGGATGCATTTGTTTTCTATTTATTCCCATTACAGCTTTATTGTCCACCTCAATTCTTGTGACTGTATACTCTGCGTGGTATCTTACGTCTGATTGACTGTTGCATTGCGTGTGTGTAGGTTCTCAATTATAACATTCATAACTCATGCATATGCTTATGTATGGAATTATATTTTTCGGAGCCCACAAATGTTAGTCTGCTACCCACCAGTGGGTCGCGACCCATACTTTGGGAAATACTGATCTAGCCTGTAGGTCCGAATAGCTTACACGTGCATGAAAAGAAGAAGTTAGGCCTTCTAGTCACTGATAAATATGTAATTCTAACACTTTGAAAGCTGTCAACGTAATATCACGTCGCCTGAATTTAACTGTGTTGCATGGAGTTCGCTGTAACGTTACGACATCCAGTGTCGGCTCTACGATTTCTGAGGCCCTTGGAATATTTTTTATTTGAGGGGCGACCGACTATAAAAATAGCGATGAACTCAACTCAGTGTCAGCTGTGCTGTGAGTTGCCGTCTTTGTACAGAGTTGCGCTCGTCGCTCTTCTTTAAGTGCGGCAAACTTACGAACTACTGGCTCAGTGGCAGTCTATTCAGTGATAAAAAATACCAACAAATCTGCGCGAGGCCCCTGCAAAAGCGTGACCTCAGGCGATGCCTTATTCGCCTTAACCTTTTCATGTCCATTCTAGACAGTTGTGTAAATGTTGCATGGGAAGGTTATACTTGACTGGTGCTGTACTCAGCGAGGCTCTGTGCCCAATGATCTTCTTTGGGGTTAAGTGATTTGTAAACCGTGCTACTGCTCTACGTAAATACTGATTTGTATCACTGATCAGTATGGGCAGTGATATTTCGCGAAAAGATTTCGAGACAAGATACAGTCCAAAGCTTCTTTGATTGGCTAAAAAATGTTCTGGCTCGCGTTAACCGTTTGCGCACGAATCACGAAGGTTCAGTGTCGGAGTTACTTAGTCCTGAGTGGCTTGGTCAAAGACGGACACGGCACCAGCAGCCAGTGGAGGTATAACAACAGCTGAGGTGTGTTTATAGTATTGAAGTCTACTGTGTGCTCCGATATTTACGCGAAAAGTCACTGGCCCTAATGATCAGTGTCTAGAGACCCGGATATTTCGCGAATTCATGTGAGGACAAGCTACACTTCAAACACGTGTACATTTGACTTCCTTTCCCCAATTGGGTCGCAGTTTGTAAGCCACGCCCTGGACAAATTCGACCCAATAACTGAACTGCAATAAAAAGAGCACCAAATCCCGTGCTACCTATTCTGGAACGAAACTTGGGCATCAGCCAATGAGCAACTAGTTGAGGCTCTTGTACACTTGAGATTTTAGCATCTAGCTGGTTGCCAAATGAATCCGCGAAATTTCCGGGTCTCTACTGGGGCCACCAGGTTTTCACGAAAAATTTCTTGTCAAGTTATATTTCAATGCACTTAAACTCAGATCCATTTTCGCGATTGGTTGATTTCAATTACTGGGCGTCTTATATGCGTGCTTCGCGAATCACAGACGTACAGTACCGGAGTAACTTAATTTTCATTGGCCCAGCCAAACACCGCGCTGTCTTCGACGAAGGCACGCAGCCAATAACGGAAGGAAAATTGCAGGTGTGCAAGTAGGGTACTGAAGTCTAGCCTCCGTGGAATTCTTTTCGCTAAAATCGGGTGGCCTCTTACTGACCACCGAACACAAAGCCTGCGTCTTACTGGTTGCGATATGAAACGAGTACTTTCTTGGCTACAGTACAGAATGCATCAAAAAATGTCTTATTTGCAACACCACGAAATGTGGAAATGAAATAGTAGGGCCGCCACTGACGACATCGGCATTCTTTGAAGAAATTAACAAGTAAGTATTACTTCGCAAGCGGTTCTCACGCGGTTCTTAGCAACGCTCAAAGTGTAAATTACTCAAATGAACGGGATGGATAGTGCACCATTCTACGTAAGGAAGAACACTTGACAGCATCCAACTCGACATTATACTGGCACGGAGGCGGCCAGTAACAAACGTCGTTCAGTTTAGTAACCGTGTCGTGTGTTGTGTGAACCAGCAGGAGAGTTGTAAATAGGAATACAGAGACCAACAGAGCTGGTGGTCGTGCAGTCATCGATATAGGCCACTCACGCCTACTTTCTCTTAATGATCAGTAGAGGCACGAGAATGTCGCTAATTCATTCGTTAGCGAGATGGACTTCAAACACTCTCTTTTTTCCCTTACTATTGTGATTGGACGGCAGTTTTTCAGACACGCCCCGTTCAACTGTGAGCCAGTAGTTAGCAGAAAGCAGTGGTTTAAGTGAATGCTTAACAGTCCTGTACAAAGACTTCACTTGACTGCAGTAAACAATAATTAACGATTATGTCTCCAGTGTATAGAGGACTGTGAAATCTAGCTTGCTACCAAAGCTATCTGCAAAATACTCGGGGCACTAACGATCAGTAAAACTGTGACACTCTCAAATTGTTAAGCGTTGCAACGAACAAACTGTGTGTTCGGAACTGTACAAAGATCAGCACTGCGCTGCCATGTGTCGGGATCAACAAAACTTTGTCTGTGTTTGATGTCATTGGCAGCACGTAAATATAGTCTCAACAACGAACGACGTCTTTCACCAAGAAACGGGCTGCCTTTACGCGACACTGTATTTTGCTGGGTACAGTGTGGATCAAGAGTTCTTAAACTTTGTGATGCTGAGTACTTTTTTTGTTACGATGCACATCTTTAACACAAACTAGAGAAAATATTCTCACGTACACAACCTATTTTCCACCACCGAAAGCGGGGTCACTTTGTCACAGGGTGGTGACTTTACGAAACCAATGTTTTTTTTTTTTACTATTATTCAAATTTCCTTTCATTCAAAGAGGTTATTTCAAATATGCAGTGGTTAAACTGGCACCACTGTATATCTGGAACATGCAACTGAAATAGGGGGTATTTAAATACTATTCTATGCGTCACAAAGTCTCCCCACATTTTTCACAAAGTGACCCAAGCTTACGGTATACAAATTGTTACAAACTCAAGTTTAGTTTACAACAAAATGTGCAAGAACCAGCTTCGTTAATAGCGAAAAAGTTACACAGTTACAGCACAATTACAATTTTTCTATGAAAAGTTAAATACGTATATTAGTTTTACTCGCAGACCCCGGACTTAAATAAGGACTCCCAGGGTTCCGTTGACCACAGTTTAATATAGCCTGTTAGTGGTTTTTTCCCAATTTTTAAATCAAATCTATGAAAAACTACCCCATGCATGGCGTATTTGGTTATTTCTTAAATATGCCGCATATCACAAGCGTTTTATACTTCTGTTAACATAAAATTGCCTTATTTTTGGTTAAATTCAACTTTTACTTATATTCCGTCCACAAATTATAATACTTCATTTATAATTGATATGATTCATGAAAACAGTGAGAAAAAAGGTGTGCTGGTGATGCCCAGTAAGAAATAGTTCTGATGCAAAATGTTATTACACAGAGTGCGCACGAATGCGGTGCGTTGTCCCTTGTGTGTAATTTTCCAGACTTGGTTAAGCATTTTTTTGCATGAGGCGGAGGAATATCCTGGAAGTATAACTTTAGCAGGACCTCAGAAAAATTTGAAGTAACCGTGAATAGGTTATAATTAGGAGCAGTGATATTTCGTGAAAAGATTTCGAGACAAGATACAGTCCAAAGCACTGTAGGGTCGTCCAGCTTCTTTGATTGGCTAAAAAATGTTCTGGCCCGTGTTAACAGTTTGCGCACGAATCACGAAGATTCAGTGTCGGAGTTACTTAGTCCTGAGTGGCTTGGTCAAAGACGGACACGGCACCAGCAGCCAATGGAGGTATAACAACAGCTGAGGTGTGTACACAGTATTGAAGTCTACTGTGTGCTCCGATTTTTACGCGAAAAGTCACTGGCCCTAACTATAATTGTTTGTTTAGAACATTAAACATTCTTCCTGTGCAACGAGCCATGTATTAGAGACTGTCTAAACGGGTTAATAGACTACGATTTTCAAAAGAAAAGTTAATAGATGACGATTAAAAAGAAAACTGATCACAGGCTCTGCCCTTGTGTGGGTCATGACCCTGCCATGGAGAGTCACACGAGGTCACTAGTGTTTAATAACAGCTGAGAGCCGTCCAAGGTAGGGCGTGGCGACAAAGGTCACGAGAAAACCCCTCGGCAATCCCTTATAGCAAAGCTATTCAATTAGCAACCCACAGGCTTCAAACAGCCTCCGCCAGACACGCGAGACTAACCCGCGGACAAAACATTTTATCCAAGATTCTTTATTTTCATATACAATTTCGAATACAATCACCTGAAAGCTGTTTACGATAGAATGAGCACTTTTGAAATCAACCTTTGAAAAACGTCACTGCTCCTATCTGAGCATGTTTTAAAGGGCGCACTGAGTTGGCATGCGCCCAGTAAAGTTAGTAACGACGGAGGAAAAGTAGTCCCACGTCTTAACGTTGAATTAAAAGTGTTAGGTGTGTGAAAATTGAAATTATTTCTTTTGCGTCTTTATTTTTTTTTAAGCATTCAAGTGTAAGAATTGACATAATTGTAAAATATTTACCTTCCTGATAATTCCGCAGTGTCACTCGACCGACGCATGAATAAAGTGATCAGGCCCATGGCAACGTTAATTTTACATGTAGCGGAAGAATACACAGTGTTCTTAATCAGGGCTTTCAAAAGTGCTCAGTTTACAGTGAAAAGCCTACAAGTTAACCTCAGGTGTGTCTATCAATAGCGCAAAACTTGTAATAAAATTAAATCGACTATTTCATTTATTATACCTACACTTAAACTATGTATAAGTGACCAACGCCTTAAAAATACGCGTGTGTGTTTTTTTTTTTTTAACGAACTACTCTAAAACTAAGTGTTATATGAGCCCGCGGTAGGGACGGGAGTTAAGTGCGTCTCAGGGCTAAGCCCCAAACGCCTACAAGGAAGGGATTTCATGCAAGGAGACATGCATCACGGCAAAGAGGGATTGGGCTGCCATGGCCGGCTTTTGGCCATGAGAACCTCCCTAAGTGTACTTATAGCTAAACTGTATTTAGAAGATAAAGGGAAAAACCGGCATAGTCACCGTAAAAACCCTTTCAACAGGAAAGAATTTTAAAAAATTGTTTCACGCATTATCATGTTTAACAGAAAATGCTACAGGAGACAGAGGATAGGAGTCATGCTCTTTATTATGAGAGGAAAAAGTGCTAGTAGAGAGGGGGCTGGTATACGCGTGTGTGGCCCGTCAAGCCTCTTTAAGTTATTTGTGATTGGGCCGATGAGAAAATTAATTGAATATGAATAGCGTTCCCATAGTGTCCCGAGTCCACCTCGGTCACAGAACACGGAACTACACAGAAGCGAATGACGTTGTGGTACCTCTGATTTGAGAGTGCTCTGTTTCTTATTGGCTGCTTCTCTTATGTGACTTGCTATGGGTGCTGCGAAATATTTCCTAGTAGCAGGGGCAACATTACAACGGTAATCTAAATGGATTATGTCTTGGGGGCACCTGTTTTTTGTGAAAAGATTTCAAGACGAGTTGTGTTCCAGAACACTTTAGTTCAGAACCACTTGCGTGATTGGATAATTTTAATTGCCACGCGTCTTACCTGTCTGCCCGTGAATTACGGACGGTCAGTATCGGAGAAACTTAGTTCTGATCGGCTCACTCGTGTAACAGACTGCCTCCACACAAAGACCAACGGCCAATAGTCAAATGAAGACTGCAAGTGTGCGCGTAGGTTACTGTAGTCTAACCTCCGCGTACATCTTCTCGCGAGAAACAAGTCGTCCTGTCTAAAGACATCTTACTTTCGCGAAGAGAGCTCCTCGGAGGCTAAATTTCAATACCGGACATGCTCAACTACAAGTTTCTTTTGATTACTAGTCCCGTGTTTTTGTGAGAAGACGGTGTGGTATTTGACTAGGCCAATGAGAATTAAGTCACTCCGGTACCGAACGTCTGTGATACGCGGGTAGGCATCAAGACTCCTAGCAGTAGGAAGCATCCAATAGTAAGAGTGAATCTGAGCTCAGGTGTTTTGAAACACCATAGGAAAGCTTTTTTTTTACAAAAATAGGGTGTCCTTAATTATGTCTTTACTAAACATTCTAAAAAACTAATGGAAACAGGACACTTCAAATTCTCTGCTATTTCGTCGACAGGATGCGATTTTTTCTTCTCATTTGTATTATCTATGCCTAGGGCCAGTGCCTTCTCGCGTAAAAATCGGAGGACACAGTAGACTTCAATACTATATACACACTTCAGCTGTTGTTATACCTCCATTGGCTGCTGGTGCCGTGTCCGTCTTTGACCAAGCCACTCAGGACTAAGTAACTCCGACACTGAACCTTCGTGATTCGTGCGCAAACGGTTAACACGGGCCAGAACATTTTTTAGCCAATCAAAGAAGCTGGATGACCCTACAGTGCTTTGGACCGTATCTTGTATCGAAACCTTTTCGCGAAATATCACTGCCCTTAGCTATGCCTGTTATCCGTATTCGTTTTCTTTTCAGTGTTTTTACATTACCTTCTTTGGTTTATTTATTCACCGTCGATGTTCAAATGACTGCTGAGATATCCGTTGCACCCTAACTATCCGTGGGGCCGCGGTGGTGTAGCGGCTAGAGCGCTCGCCTCCCACCAAGGCAAACCAGGTTCGATTCCCGGCGGGGCCGCTCCCGGTTTTTCGCACGTGGGAATCTTGTCGGACGATGCCGCTGGTCGAGTAGGTTTTCTCCGGGATCTCCCGTTTCACCGCCTCATTTCCTCCTCGCTTCACCCTCATCGGCTCTCAAGGCCTTGTTGATAAAACACGTAGGGTCAACGGAAAATCGCAAAATATTTTTCAACCAACATATTTTTGATAACACTGTAGGTAGTTGATCCTTCTATGATTGGATGATCGACTTCGCGAAGTCCTTTGTAAACCACAACCACGCATTCCTACTTCAGCGTTATCGGAATCCTCATTGGTCCAGTGAAACGGGATAGTAGCTCTGTGCATGCATGTCAGGCAATAACAAAATTAATCTGTCGGGAATATGTACAGTTCGTTGAATCGTAGAAAACCGTCAACTTTTCCCGCAGTAAACCATCATCTCTAAGCATGGCGCGCACATGTTCATCTCGGATCGGCTCGGGCAAAAATATAAAAAAATGTTTACATATGGCAGCCCACGTACTACAACGCCTCGGTCTAACGGCTGAGTCGAGCCCTTGTAGTGCGTGGGTTGCCATATGAAAACTTTCTTTTATATTTTTGCCGAAAGATCCGTTCCAAACCGAGCCTATCCGAGCGGAACATGTGCGCGCTCTCGTAAATCTCTCTCTCTCTCTCTCTCTCTCTCTCTCACTCACACACACACACTACCTCTCTCTCTCTCTCTCTCTCTCTCTCTCCCTAGCTCTCCGGGTTTCCGTTGGGTGGTTTTTATTTCTTTGCTGTGTCCGGTTCTCGTTCTTTTGTTGACTTATTTTCGGCAATGGCCACAGTTCATTGAACACTTTGAGTGCGGTATCGATTTACTGACAATTAATGCCAGCTAGAAGTGAACTGCCTATATTCACGACTGCATAACCATCAGTTCTCCTGGACCGCGTATTATCATTTGAAACCGTCCTGTTGGTTCACGCAACACTGGACACACTTAATATACTGAACCACGTTCATTATTGGCCTTCTTTTCTGCCGATATAGTTCCGAGTTGGAAATGTGCAAAATAAGTGTTATTTTCTACCTAGAATAATATTCATTCCATCGTGTTCATTTGAGTAATTTACACTTTGAGTGCTGCTCACGTGATATAACGTTGCACAGCACCTTGTGAATACTGTGGGGAAGTAACATTCCTTCGTCCGTCTCTTCAAAGAACGCGGATGTCGTAATGTTACTCAGTTGGGTTCAGGCGACGTAATATTCTGTCGGTAGCGCTCAAAAGTGTTGAATTCCCGTAGCAGTCAAACTACGTCATTGCTATTGAAGTAACCGTGCGGGAAGAGTGTTTCTAGGCGTTTGTTGGGGAACGACGTTTCGCCGTGTTACCGGGGAAGCCACGTTTCCGGGGTGTACTGCCAGAGGCCACGATACAAGCGGATGGAAACTCATTACTTAAGGCCCCCGTCTACCTGGAACGTTTTCCCACGTTTAGGCCGAGAACCGCGGGAGCGATAAGGGCGACACTGCCACGCGCATCAAGTACGCCATCGCCGCTAGGCGCAAGTCTCTGAACTGGCGTGCAGTGTTCTCGTCGTGCTGCGTGTACCTATGGGACTTTCAGCGGTGACCATATTATTTTATTAGTGGGAAGTCTTTAGGAAGGTTCAGTGCAGGCCCCTATAGTAGTTTTGTATGTATCTGATGCGTGCATTTTGAGCTACAGCGCCTTGGAAAGGCCGTTTTTAGCGGTTTTGGAGTACTCTGAATTGATGTTTCTAACGTACGTGATATTTTGAAAGTACTTAACAGCTCTCGTCTGAAGTGTGTGTTCTTTTCGTAGATGAGCACGTTGGACGCACGCTTAATAGTTTCGTTGAAAAACGTGTATTTCGAACACACTGCAACGCAGTTCAAACGCCAGGTAGACGGGCGCCTTAAACACATGAGCCTATCGATAAACTATGTATTTGTATTGTAAATCACCTTAACATGTGCATGCGTTAGCCACAATGACAGCAACAAAAGAACGTCAAAATTTCAGGATTTACTAAGCTGCGGTGTCGGTTTCTGAAAGTATGTTTCCCACGTAGCAGTTCCAGAAGCACTACTACCTCGTCACGTCAGGACCATAGAGAGAAAACAATGACTCGCAAATTCACACCAAAAGACGAAGATCTATGTAACTCAACTTTATAAAAAGCTGCTTTTACTCGACGCAAAACAAATTTCGCGCGAGACCTAGAATGCAAACTCCCACGCGAAAATATCAAGCAAAATCCATACGAAGTGCATTCACACACAGTTCGTACAGACAAAATGTAGCAAAATTTGACCTTGCGAGAAGAGAGTAGTTGATGGCCCCGGTACATCAGTTAATAGCCACGATACTATTTTAAAAGCTCTTGAAAATTTATTTTTATATGAAATTTGTTAATAATAATTTATGCGAAGGAGTTTCCTTCATATTTTACTACACTAATAGAAATAAACCCAATACCTTACAAATACGAATATTTATTTCTCAACGGCAATACGCTTCGCCATATTTCTCTTTACACGGTTTCAAAGGAACAATTTACTCCTATCCATCTAGTTGATATACAATTTGTCAGATGACCAGCCCAGAAGGACCGATAGAATCACTTGTTTCTGTGCGACTTGCAGCCAAAATTAGGACATTTTATATCTGTTGATATCGTGCGAGATGTGCCTAGCACAAGAAATCATCGTACGAAATGTTGTGTAAAGTCTGTACCTTGCACTAGTGTTGCATGCACGCTGCGTTTACACGACACAGAATGGAGTCTGCACGAGGGCTCCCACGTGAAATCTCGCTCAGAACGTCAGGAGAAAAATACCCCACGAGAAACAAGTCCACAGTACAAAATTGCATCAAAATACCTCCCTACTTGAGAAAAGACGATGGCTTCGGAATAACCATAGTTTTAATAATCAAAATCTCAAAGGCTGTTGGTTGGAACAGGTCATTTCTCGTACCAGTCAAACAATCTCACAACAGTATCTGACCTCTGCTACATTACTAAAACTAAATTTTCAGGAGTTCTTCAGAATGAATATTTTTCACCTGATTTATCTTCGAAGGGCTATATTTTCTGCTCTTCTCCTACAAAGCTGGCTGTTATACAGGTCACGTAACTATAGTCCGTTCACGGGTACTTCCAACTTTTATGAAGCCCTGCTGAAGTTGTGCTTTCAGCATATCGCTCCGCCTCATGCAAACAAAGCCTAACAAGTGTAGCAAACTACACCAAAGGAAAGTGCACCGCATTCGTGCGCACTCACTACAATAATATTTTGCATGAGAACTGTTTCTTACTGCACCGTAAAAAAAATTTCGGCAAACTTCCCAAACTGCAATGGAAGTTTTTAACCTATACGGTGTATGGATATAATACTACATGTCAGTCTGAAAATACGAGAATGTTTAGCGTCGCTACTATACAAAATTGTGAACTTCCCTACGCATTTGACTGTTTCCTGAGCGACTGTAGGAACGTTACCACGCATGTATTGGGAAATAATTTACCATTCGCGCTTTGTCACTGTACGTATGCACTGATATGGTAAATTTATAGATAATTTCTTAGAGTGTAGGCATTGCCANTATGGTAAATTTATAGATAATTTCTTAGAGTGTAGGCATTGCCAACACGCTTATTTTCTCACCGTTTTTATTCGTGGTAATTATAAACTGAATATTATAATTTGTAAATAAGATACAAGTAAAAGTTAAAGTTAACCAAAAATAAGACGCTTTTCTTTTAACAAAGCATAAAAAGCTTGTGATGTATGACATATTTAGGAAAAAACCAGAGACGTCACACATGTGGTGATTTTTCAAAGGTTTGATTTAAAAAGTGGTAAGAAATGGCGAATAGACAATAGCAGAGAACGATCAATAAAATCACTCGTTTCGTGCAAAACTCTCATGAAAATAGGGCATGCTGTACCTCCTACGTTCGTACGAGTTCTGTTCTGCACGAGATATTCTCGCATGAGATTTAGTACGTGTGTGTCATCTTGAACCGATCTTGCGTGCATCTTGCGTCGTGTAAAAGCGGCTTTAGGCCGGGTTTACAAACCACGCAACAAGCGTAAGAACGCAACCACGCGATGCAAGAAAATTGCGATCGTTTATAAACATCGCACAATACAAGACGTTACCAACAGTGCAAAATGAAAATACGAAACAACTACAAAAAAAATAATTTCCATGATGCTTTTGAGATAACATGTTTGCCTTTTTTTTTTTACTTGTTTGTTTAATGTAGATATTTTTTTACTTGTTGAACTTTGTTAGGTTAGTGGAATATAGTTTGAAATTCCAGAATAACGAATTTCTAGGAACCCTATTTAATTTTCGCAACAAGACGGAGATACTTAAATATTTTAATACGTAATTAATTATACCCTTTATTAACTATTTAAGGCATAACTGAAAATCATAGCCTTCTGTACAAGTGCAAAACGATTTTAGAATCAATCACTGCTAAACTAGAAGGCGTTAAATGCAAGTAATACGCAAGAAATTGAGAATTGACGAGCTTTTTGCGTTGCGTTCTGCGTAGTTTATTAACTGTATCTTAAAATCACGTGCGGTTAGACTGTTCGCGTCTTTGCATTTCATGCGTGTATGCGTTTCTTGCGTAGTTTATATACCAGGACTTAGGGCATGGTCGGGAGGTGCCTGCGGACAATGGCAACCATAGAAAAGAGATAGTAGGAAAGTACAGACAGGCCGTTGTCCGTCTAGCTGGCAACACTGCCGGGCACTGTGAACAGAAGTACTCCAGAAGGGCGGGGTATGGGGTGAGACTGGCAGGGGTTCATCAAGTGGTTCGACGACGGGAGCTATTAAAGAGGGGCCGACACATCCCGAGGGATACCAGCGAGTGTCTCGCTGATGAAGCCGACAACTGCTCGCCATGAAGATACACGAGGTCTCCGGCTGTTTCTCAATTGTTAGTACATACTTGTTATGTATATACATATTCGTACTTGCCGTTGTGTGTACCTACTTACCCGGACTATTGGGACGGGTTTTTTTCTGGCTGTACTTGACTCGTCGCACAACCTGGCGTAAATAACCCGGACTACTAGAAAGTAAACTCGTGTTTTGTCATTCTGAGCTAACAACTCTATGGTTTTTGCTGTAAATAAACATTTTGTGTTCTATGTGGGTTGTCTTTGGTTACGTTTATGTCTATGGTGTTGTTACAAAAAATAACAATAATGCATTTGTCACAACCTTGGATGTTGCAAAACATTTTTTTTCACTAAATGTTTTTTTTTGTGTTGTATAAAAAATTTAGGTTCCCATGCACACAACGAGTTTCAAAAAATTTTTACGAAGTAATTAAAAACCATTATCGAGATCTATACAAATCGGGCACCTGTGTTCTGGGTTACACCGGGTAGTGCTTGCCAGTAAATTTCTTGAAGGGGAGCATCTTCCACGGGAACAGCTTGCGAGTAGACAGCTTGCACGGAGACGTCGTCTTCTACGGGGAGGGCGTCTTCAACGAGGACGTCGTCTTCCACGGGCGCAGACGTCGCGAGAGTTTCTCGGCGGGTATTGCACCAACCACTGCGATGCGGCGTGTCGGGAACCGAGGTGGTGCAGCCCACGAAACACTCCTTGCACGGGAGGTAGTCCCGTATGTCTTCGTCCTGCTGCAGGTAGGCCGGCAAATACTTGAATACAGTCGAAATTTCGTAAGATGCGTACACCAGGCGAAATTATTTCGGCAGGTACTGTAACTCGTCCCGTTTGTCTAAGGCACTAAGCGAGCGCACCCTTCCAAATGCCAAAATGGCCGAAATAATTTTATGGCCGCTCGGACAACATGCGTGCATTTTTAAGAACGAGAAAAATGGCTGATTTCTCGAGGAGGCTCAGGGTGCGTCTTATAAAGAGTTTTTAAGGGGGGAAAAATAGTCCAGACTCGCGATTAAAGTAGGCCGCCGATTGGTAGGAACGAAGGTTTCCGAAAACGCACGAGCAATTAGCCAATCTAAGAAATTGTCACATGACATGATTAGCCAATGAGAATCAGGGGTGGGGGTGGAGGCCTGCCAACTAATTGGTAGAACGAAGAAATAATTGGTTGGGGGGGGGTTGATGGGGTGTGGCAATTAGCCAATGATAAACAGGGGTAGAGTTCGAGTGAGCGCTTCTAATTGGTCCAACGAAAGTTTTCGAAAACGCACGAAAAACATTGGCTTAGAAATTAAATATATTGGAAGGGGGTAGGGCAATTAGCCAATGAGAATCATAGGAGGAGCAATTAAATATATTTGAAGGGGGAGGAGGGCAACCGACTAATTGGTCGAACGAAGGTTTCCGAAAATACCCGAGTAATTAGCCAATGGGAAACATTGGCGGAGAAATTAAATATATATAGGGTGTGGAGCAATTGGCGAATTATATATATTGGAAGGGGGGTGGAGGGGGGTCAGTCATCTGCTGGGCGCGGTGCTGGGGACTGCACCAGCAATGTAAAACAAATGACAATATGAAAAAACCAAGATGGCGGTCGAACGAAGGTGAGAGACAAACTCCAGTAATGTATAAACAAACGACAAACGAAAAAGCCAAGTTGGCGGGCGGTGGCTGTGATGCCTACAAAGATGGCGGACTGCAATTACTAAAATTGTACACTGCACCAACCAAAATGGCGGACGTTGGCTACCAAGATGGTGGAATGAGTAGGGTGGAGGGAAGTGCAAGGACCTCTAAAAATTTAAGTTTTTTTAAATACATTTTAAAATAATTTTTAAATATTTTTTTATTTTATGGGTTTTTAAGGTCAAAGGTCACCGGGGCCAAGGTCGCCTGGATTCAAGATGGCCACAGGCCGACCAGAATGACTGAGAACTAACAGCTCCGACGCTCCGGTTCCAGGTCCCGATGCGCCAAAGTCCCTCTAATCCCTCTACTCAAATCAGTCGACGTGGCTTCAGAGCATGAGCCGGGCTCGCTGTGGTGTAGCGGTCAGACTGCTCATATTTTACCATGGCAAGTTGGGTTCGATTCCCGATGAGGTTACGCCCAAGTTTTCGCATGTGGGAAACATGGCGGACGTCGCCGTTTGCTGGTGGGGTTTTCTCGTGGTACTCGTTTCCTTTCCCAAAAAATGTTGTCGCTGCTCCATAGCCACTTCCCTTCACCCTCATCGACGCTGAAGACTTCGGCTCGTTTTGTTATTGGCTACATATCTTTAGGTTCGTTTCTTTCAATTACACACGTTACACACGTAAGCGAAACTCCAAAACTGTTGTTTCTTTCAACCGGATGTGACAGCACAGCCATTAAAATTGTCGTTCCTTTCAACCTTGTGCAGCTACACAGGCAGGTTTGTGTAGCACAAAATTACACCAGCTTTTGAGGATGTTCAACTGGTGTAGTGTAAATAAAAACGCGCGAATTTTAATTAGTCACTTGTTTATTGATTGATTGAGGGAACGCAACGAGATGAAAATTTGTAACATTCTTGTAGGTTGTGGTTTATAGAATTTCGTTAATTAAAATAAAGAATAAAACGTATTTTAAAGCAACATAAATTCAATGTAATCTTTATTATTCCATGTCTTTTTTTTTTTTTTTTAAAGAAAATACTATTACAAATAAACGTGAACCTATTTCGAATTTACTTAAATACTGCGGGGAATATTTTATGTTAAATTTCCTGAAAAGTAAGCATAATATCACAGGGTTATGTTTGTGAAACATTTCGAATCCTGCAAAAATGATGTTGCAGAATAGAGGATAATATGATTCACGAATGCTAAAAAATACGTCATAATAATAATAAATTTATCAACTTCATTTGTACTCTCATAATAAAGAAAAATCCGACACACAAATAATACGTGTTGTCAATTGTGCAACGAAATGGCGCTGAGAGCTGCATAAAAGTAGTTTCTTTCGTCTCTGCCTGTGTAACTGCACCATAGGCAAAATAAAGATGCGTCATCTTTAATCTACGAGTTGCACCGACATAGAATGTTTGTGTAGCTGCACTACACTACGCATGTTACACTTTATTTGGTTGAAAGAAACGAACCTTTTGTGAAGATACGTATCCTCGCTTCACTAGGCTGACTTTGTTCACCCACCGCTTGCATAATCGCCTCTACGTGTAGGGCACTCAACTCGGCGTGCAGACTTCCCGTCGACGACTCTCCTCGACGTTAATTGAAGCAGCGATCCTAAATGTTTATGGCACGCTATTAAAGATAAAAGTATGACGCGTGTCTAGAAACATTTTCTCAAGTTCCTGCATAGATAATTTAGCAGCTAAAACCCGTTTTAACGATTTTCACGCGAGTTGAAATAGGAACTTGAAACTTGTCGTTGGGCATGTAAGCGTTTCTTAAATGGTTTTCCCTGCTTAGGCACCACGAAAAATATTTAAACTTTTTTTTCAACAACGCGTTTTTTTTACTAAACATCCACAAAGCACTTCATGCGCCAACCAGGCGGGGCCCTTAAGACGAATCCCTAATAAAAAGTTTTTAACTCCTCAAGGTTACGTCTGTCCATAAGGAAGACCTCCAAAAACTATGATATACATTCCCGGGAAGCCGAGTTCCTCAGAAATTAGATCTGTAGCAGTGGGGCGTTATTACACGTGATGTTAACAAGTGGATTAAAGTATTTTTCTCCTTCCACTGTAGGAAACCGCACAGGAAATACCTCAAAACAACATTTTCTATCATTTTCACGATTTTTTTTCTTTTAACGCAGGTATGAGATAAAAGTGAAAAGTGGCGGATCTATGTGGTAGTTTTTATTTTCCTGGGGGAAAAGTCGTTTTCCCCCAGAATATTTATTTACTCACATGCAGGAGCGGCGGAAGGTTTTCGTCATTAGGGAATCAAGTCCCAAGACTAAAAAAAAAAGTACTTTAAATTAAAATTAACACCAGCAAGTGCCGCAATATCGCAGAGAAATTCTTACTAACTTATTGAGGCTGACTCAGAACTTACATAATACATATACATTTTTTTAAAGTCACGACTGATATAGTTTATAAACAAAAATTGGATCATACAAATTCTATAAATACTGCACCATTTGAAAATAATACTCACACTGTATTTGTCTTTACGTGCATTATTAATTTAACAACTACAATAGTCGTGATTGCAGTGCGGGTTAACTTTTTCTTCTGAGAAACTCGCCCTAACAGCATATTATTAGGGGGTCGCACGACACCCATGACCCACTGCCCATGCTGACATGCAGTTTTGTTGATGCAACTGACTAGTGTTCTCTTTTATAATCTGATTTACAGGGACTTATTGTAACGTGTGCATGTATGTGGGCCTGTTGTGCATTTATGCGCTTGTTCACGTGTACTATGTTCTCGCATGCATATGCTGAACATTTTGGCCTAATACCTGCTAGTTCATCAGGGTTTTATGGACTTGTTTAAACTTAACAATCACCTCTTAAATTAAAAAAAAATTCAGTACTTAAATATGCACGTCGCAATTTAGTATTAATTACATGTTCCATCAGTGTGTGGTAAGGATTATTAATTATCTGCAGCGTTTGTTAATTTGTAAGCACTATTATTTTTTTCCTTCTAAACTGTAATAAGAGAGTGTATATTATAAAAATGGTTCAGTGTAAGAGAGGGCAAATATGCCTTAACTGCGTTAAATACAGACGATTTATTATTATTACATTATTAATATATGCACAAACACTTTTCTTACAAACAATATTCAAGTATGTAATGGCCGTAAAGGCAAGTTTGTGGCACGTGAGGCAAGAAGGAGTTAGCAGTGGGCTCGCGTGCCCAGTGAGCGCAGACGGCTGGGGGATGCGAGCACGCCTAGGCAGGAGCAGACAGTAGCCAGGGTGTGTATCGACCGTGTGCATGGCGGGCGGCCCGCCTCGCAGGGGTGAGTCAAGGGGACGGCCTGTTGCTGAGCGAGGTGGGCGTGGCCGCCTGTCGCCTCCGCAACCCGCCGACCACGCACGCAATCAATACAGCCTCGCCGCGCGGCCCTTAACAGAACTCTCCAGTTAAATGTTGTCTGTTTAAGGGGGATCAGGCCCCGCTATCTTGGATTTTTTTTTCTCGGCTACTACGCGCAAACGTGGATTTTGGATGGATTTTTTAGGACGACGTGACATAGGGTTTAACTTAATGCGTTTTCTGAAATCTGTTCTGTTCGACTACCATAGCTATTATGACCTCAGAAGTCACTCCCACATAATATTCAATTATTTTAGCTCGGCTGTAACGAGTTATAAAATACCAAAAGCAGAGAAGCCGTAACAATTCAAGAAACAATAGTAAAGATATTATTCATGCTGTGTCGTGCCTAAATTGTAATGCACCTCCTGAAATCGAATTTGTGGCGGAAAATCTATAAAAATAATTCGACAGGGACTCCCCTCCCCCCCCCCCTAAATAAGGCCTTGTTCGAATTGGAAATTTATAGTTTACCAAAAGGTCGCGTGGCCAGAATTAGTCGACTGAAACGATGACGTAGTTGATATTTTAGTATTTAGTCTTTAGTATGTAACTAAACTTATTAAAATTCTTAATTGTCAAATCGCAACCATCTTTGAACAAGTGACAATACGTTTTTTCATAAAAGGTATATATGTATACACACGCATATATATATACACCACTTTTTACTTTTATCCTATCAAATATGTTCAAAACAAATAGAGAAAATAATTTTTAAAAAAGGAATTTGTATAGCTTCCCTGCGCAGTTTACCCCAGGGAAATAACAAAAGTACAAACTGGCAGCTGTAGTTTAATTCACTGGCTTATATCGCGTGTGATAATATCCTGCTGATCTAATTTACGAGAAATTCGTCTTCTCTGGAAGGCATCTCGCAGTCTCGGAAGGACACTGCCGCAATGCTTCGTTATCATCACACGTGACTGAGGCGATTACCAGGTATTCGCCTTAAATCCCGTTGTTTGGTTTGAGGCAGTGTTGGTGTCCGAGTCCCAGATGCGTGGAAGCGCTAGAGGCGACCTTGCTACGCGTATCGGATGCCTGGTCGCCTTTACGTGCACAGGAAATAGAACTGGCGTAGTCTCGTAAATACAAAGGTGTGCTATATGCCCCTACACTAAGTTGCCTGTACCGGAAGTTTGATGTAATCTATTCGCGGTATCTTCACACATTTTGAATTTAAAAATTTTAAAAATCATCTCGTGCATGACGTGTTTGGTTGTTTACTAAATATGACATGTACCTCAAGCGTTTTATACTTGTTAACACAAAAAGGCCTCAGTTATGGTTAAATTGAACTTTTACAACTATTTTATACATATTTTATATTTCATTTATAATTAATATTAATTAAAACAGAGAAAAATAGGCGTGCTAGTAATGCCCAGTAAGAAATAGTTCTAATGCAAAATATTATAAAATTGAGTGCGCACGAATACGGTGCGTAATCCCTGTGGTGTAATTCCCTATACTCGGTTAAGCTTTGTTTGCATGAAGCAAAGGAATTCATCCTGGAAGTAGAACTTCAGCAGAGATTCAGAAAAGTTGGAAGTAAGAGTTAATGGGCTATAGGAAATGACGTCAGTATTGTTTTGTTGAGAGTCGGCTCACGAGAGGTTTGGTCGACCCTGAGGGTGAAATGAGGTGAAAGTTGACCGGCGGTGGAGTGGAAGAGTAAGGGAAAAGGGAGATCCCCGAGAATACCCGCCAGCCAACGGCAACATCCGCCACGTTTATCACGTGCGAAAATCCTGGTGACCACGCCGGGAATCGAACTCGGTTCGCCTTGGTGGAAGGCGAGTAGTCTATGTATCTCACCACCGCGGCCTGCCTGTATTGTGACCGTCGCCATGTTGCCATTACTAAAACATTGAAATCCTACCTAGGGTTACTTTTAGAGCATACTGACGTTTGGATTGTGGCATTAAAGATATGCTGCAACTCTCACAAATCTAATACAAATACAAGCAAGCAGCCATAAAGGTAATGTGAGCGTCACAGCGAGGCTATGGTCAACGAAAGGCGCTTTCATCTAGGTCAGAGCAAGTCGTCTCCTGTCCATAGAGCAAAGATTCCTGCTTTTAGAAGCCCTGCTTAGGTTCTTCTTGTTTCGTGTATTCTTCTGCCATACGTAATATAGTCTTCCAACATATACCATCACGGAGATCAAATGCAGACAAATTAGTAAAAGAAGAATTAGGAGCATTATGATGCTTACGGAATAAACAAATTTCCAAAATACCAGTTCCTGGTTTAGCTGTTATACCTTGAAGTCCAAAACGAAACAGGTAAGACAGAAGAACATAACTCTCGGCCCGACTTAAGTCGGGCGTCGGTCAAGTGAAACTTTTAAATAATTACAAAAGTAAATATTTTACAAATTAAATAATTCTTACACTTAAATGCATTTTTAAAAAATAGGGCAAAAATACTTAATTGCTCACAAATGTTAACCTAGCACTATTTCATTCAACGTTAGGACATGGAACTACTTTCCCTCTGTCGTTACCAACTTAACTAGGTGCGTGCCAGCCAGTGTGCCCGTTAAAATACAAACAGGTGGAGACAGTGACATTTACAAAGGTTGATTTCAAAAGTGCTTAATTAACCGTGAACAACCTATATCTATATAAAGACTTAGCATCCTTCCTCTCGTAAGTTCACCCCTCCCCCTTTTTTTTTGTTTCCCCCCTTTCCGTGACGATGATAAAAGTATAACGACGAAATAAAAAACCTCAACGTATTACATGTATGCTAAGAGGAAAACGTAAGAAAACATTTAACAAGTACGCTCCTAATGATCTGTAAATGATTTGGAAACTTTTCAAATCTGGAATTCACGTCGGTGCACCGTTCGCCTTCCCGCGTTCAGCCTACGCATTTAAAACACAGAATATTTAAAGAAGAATCGCAATTAATATATTGTCCGTTAAGTCAGTGCTTGCATATCTCAGCAAATAAAACAATTCTGGATATAGTCTATTCGCGGTTTCTTCACACTTTTTTAAACAAGCCTTTGGTAAAATCACCCCACGTATGACGTATTCGGTTGATTCCTACGTATCTCATGTATCACGAGTGTTTTATAATTCTGGTAACATAAAATAAGACCTACCTTATTTTTGGTTAAATTGAACTGTTACTAGTATTTTCTCTATCAATTACAATATTGGATTTATAACTAATATTAATAAGGACCGAGAGAAAATAGATGTGTTGGTAATGCCTATTAAGAAATAGTTCTTACGCAAAATATTGTTACACTGAGTGCGCACGAATGCGGTGCGTTGGCCCTCTGGTGTAATTTTTTAAGCTTTGTTTGTATGAGGCGGAGGGATATCCTGGAAGTAGAACTTTAGCAGGGCTTCAGAAAAGCTGGAAGTAACCGTGAATGGACTGTACACTACGTTTTTTCCAGGAAAGGTAGAAAACAATTATCTACGACCACAGCTCTTTACGTTTAACCCATTAAACATTTTACGTTTAACCTATTAAACTTGTTCAAAGAAAAATAGTGAAAATGGTTAGAAATGGCAGTTTTAGGGCTTTTCTGTTCAGTTCTCTTGAGAGAAAGGAGAAAAGTATAAAGTGGCATCTGCAGTTTAAGCCATTGGCAGAGACCGGAAAAATTCGCGAGTTCAATGACCTGCAGGCTAGACTTTACAGTCTTATGTACAAATATGCCGATATTAAATGCACATTGGTCGTCTGCTGTCACAGTGGAAGGCGGCGATTGGACCAGCGTTCCCCAAGAGGTGTCAAACACCGCGTTCACCAATAGCTAAGGTTATATCAACACACGTGTTTTGAATTATAGCATGTCTCAAAATGAATTAGCGAATTTTTCAGGTCTCTAGACATTAGATTGCATCACGTGTAATATCCTATTGTTAGTACCTGATTTGCGAGAAATTCAGCTTCCCGGGAATGTACACCGCAGTCTCGGGAGAAGCCGCATCGGCAAAGCTTTCTTATGACCAGACGTGACTTTGATGCGTTTACAATTGCTTACTAGGGATTCAGCTACCTTTCAAGATACCGCTTTCAAACAAAATACTATTTGTCCATCTTTTCCCAAGCCATATCTACAAAAAGTATTTTTTTTTTGTATAATGTTTAATAACCTGATAATTGCGGGTAAATTAGGACTTATATAGACTCAACAAAAACACAAACGCTATCAATTCACTCCCGCTTGCTCTCTTGTAGCATGGCTCTTCTCTTCATAATAGGGCACAAGGTGTTTTTATTGTTTGAAAACGACATTGCGAGAGGTACCTGAAACACGCCTGCAATCATTCAACGTGTAAATCCCCATTCTCTCGCTCGGCAGGTCTTGCACTACGCAACGCCAATGAGACGCCCGGCGCACTTCCAGGCAGCATGCGAATGAGCTTCGCTTACTACACCAAGACCACCTAGGGATGTTGGAAAAATATCGATATATCGAAATGACGATATTATTTCAACGGTAATTTATCGAAATAAATATTTTTTTTCCAGCTATCGGAAACAAATATTTTTAAAATGCTCTTTTAATAAGCACTGATTTGAATTTAAAAAATTGCAATGTTTACTTTGGCAACATGTACCAAAAACAGACGCTACAACTTTCTGCAGTGCCTCGTAATATTCCAAGCAATTTTACACATTTGTTAAGTCCTTTAATATATAAAATATTTAATTCCGATGTACCGAAAATCGATATTTTTCTTTCAATGTATCGTTTCGTAAAAAAGTTAATTTTATAAATAACCAATATAAATAATGTCGAAATATTTTTCCGATATCAACATTTCAGTTCTGAGCGCCCACTCGTTGTCTGGGGGTGCGATGTTTGGACACACATCAGCGCGGCAAGCAGAGCTGAGTGCGGGGACTGTGCCGTACAGTCACTGCTTACAATTCTGAGGGGACAGAGCACGCGCGAAGCCATCAACGCATATAAGTGAACAAAACCAATTTGATTGCCCATTTACTCTTATTGTGGCATCTTTACTGAATTTAGAGTGAGGGAGTGAGTGAAGAGATTTGAGCGGCTCTTAAGAGCGAGGTCTTGGAAGCCGATGAGGGTGAAGCGAGGTGAGTATGGTGCAGCGCCGGAATGAAAGGACGGGGGGAAACGGGAGATCCCCCGATAAAACCCGCCGACCAGCGGCATCGTTCGGCACCATTCCCACTTGCGAAAATCCGGGACTGACCCGGTTCGCCTTGGTTGGAGACTAGCGTGCTAACCACTAAATTTAGAGAGGGGCAATGTACGGCTTGTCTCAGCTGTTACGTCATTGGTGACGTCAGCATGTGAAGCATGTGTGGTCCAGACCTCGTGCAGCCGACACGTAATAGCCGGGCATGGAATGACGAAGGACGTACATGCACGGATGCGACTGGCCGAGGAAACAGACCTGCTGAGGCTCAGAAGCGCGGGCCGATAAAGGCTACACCGACACGCGCATCAAGTGCACTAATCGCCGTTAATCTCATGGCTTTGAACTGGCGTGCTGTGTTTCCGTCCGTGTTACGCGTTCCCGTGCTACTTCCAAGTAGCGATGCTATCATTTTACTGGCGTAAAGTGTGTAGCAAGGTTAAATACAAGCCCCTATCATTAGAGGCTGTGATGTTTCGCGAATACGTTTCGAGACATGATAGATTTCAAAACACTGTGGGGTCGTCCAGCTTTTTTGTTTGGCTGGAGCGTGTTCGGCTCGGTATGTGTTAACTGTTTGCGCACGAATCACGAAGGAACAGTGTCGGAGTTACGGAATACTGAGTGGCTCGGTCGAATGGCGGAAACGACACCAGCAGCCAGTCGAGGTATGACAACAGCCGAGGTGTGTATATAGTATTGGAGTCTACTGTGCGCACAGATTTTTTTCGCGTAAAAGCAGTGGCCCTACCTGTCATTGTTTCGCTCGTGGCCGGGTTTTGAGACACGGCAGCCTGAAAACGCAGTTTTTTTTTAAATGATGTTAAAGTGCTCCAAAATAGTACACGCAATAAACTGAAAGTACCATTCCACCCTCGTCTGAAGGTTTTTTGTAGGTTAACATATTGCGGGCACGTTTAATAGTTTCTTTAAAAAAAAAAAAAGTATTTCAAGCATGCTGCAAGAGCTAGGTAATCAGCCGTCTTGATTTCGCACACTGCGCTTTGCGGTGATAACGGACATGAAGGTTAGGCAAGAGGACTGAGAGGTAGGCTCGGGTCTGTCTGTCCACGATGCAGGCGGGAGAGAACTAGTTTTGGAAGATGATGCTGCTATCATTTCTGACTGCATCAAGCCAAGCGTAGTTGCCGTAAACTNGTTTTGGAAGATGATGCTGCTATCATTTCTGACTGCATCAAGCCAAGCGTAGTTGCCGTAAACTGCGAACGTTAACAGAGTTGCAAAATTGTTTAAAAACATTTAAACGCAACCGTACACGTCGCCAAACGTTATTGATGTTTACTTACATCCGAAATAAACCTTCAGTTACATATTTACGACATTAAATACGAAAACCTGTCAAAAGGAAGACTTTTCAAACCAATCCTACACGTTACGTTGCCCACAAATCCTACCTCATTTATCCAACAAGAAGGAACATGAGACTGCAAATTTCACCTTTTCATCTTCCTTGCCCTTTACACCAATCCGCCAATCAGCCCTGGCTGACTGAAGAAGCCAGGGGGGCAGCCACTGCGGTTCCCTTGGAGGTTTATCTAAATTCACATGAATTCGACAACTAATGGTTTTTGGTAAACTAGTAAGCAACAACTTCGACAGCACGTGTCTTACTCAGATTTATGGAGGGCGAGAGGGTGAAGTGAGTTGTTACTTTAATGCATAATGCATAGATTATGCTTTGCGTTATTTGTTACATAATCATGTTTCATCATTTTCCGATGCGAAATAATAAAGTTACAAAAATGTATCGCCGTTAGTTTAGAGAATAATAATAATAATAGCCGTTCGCAACCATAGCTATTTCGCATAGTTTATCATATTGTATCACTAAATATTTGGTGCGAGCTTTCAATGATAGATCACAGTTTAAGTATTGGCAATTTAATATAACGGGTAAATCAGCCATTTTATTCCTAGGTATGCACCACGCTAAGTGATATGAAACGTGACATATGATTTTGCCACTGGGCCTATACGACACGCAGATATATCTTCCATCTTTCGGCAGCGGGTGTTGTTACAGGGGCATATATATATAACCCCACAACGGACCACTCACTNAATTACATAATTTTTCCGTTCGTCGAATGTGTATCAATGAATCTCATTTTACGATAAGTTTCCATGTAGTTTGCAATTTTCAATTGCATTTTTTTTTTTTTGTTAAATATAAAAGTATTGGTTGTATGCAAGTCAATATACAATATTGATACGACTGCAATGGAACGCATAAACTTATTTTAAATTTTTTATACCTGCATCTATTTATGATGGTTTCAATTAATTTTGCTTAAGTGTGCAATTGAAATATTTTCAGAATTGTTCAATTAATTTAATGTTTCAATGCAGCATTTGAAGGTAGCGATGTTAAAACAGATTGCTAAAAGAAAACTTTTAAAATGTAAACATTGGTAAATAGTTGGCAGCATAGTAAAATATGTAATATTTTGCAAGTGACTTTTTTAAAGTGCTTCTTCGCCTATTGTGCTATGGCAAATTCAAACTGGACTGTTGAAAAATTATCTCTGATTTTGGAACTTTTAAGTCGGCATCTTGGATCGTGAAGCTCGTAGATNCAAACTGGACTGTTGAAAAATTATCTCTGATTTTGGAACTTTTAAGTCGGCATCTTGGATCGTGAAGCTCGTAGATAATATACAGAAAAATGGTTATTTAATGTGGCTCCAATAGTCAAGATATATTGAGGACATTCTGTCTGATAGTAATTNAATATACAGAAAAATGGTTATTTAATGTGGCTCCAATAGTCAAGATATATTGAGGACATTCTGTCTGATAGTAATTAAATTGCTATCATGAGCTACTAGAACTTCTTGCTCCAAAGGAATTACAGTTGCACATAAGTAAAGATGGCAGCAGTTCAATGTAATATGATTTCTCTAATACAGTATTCAAGAATTCTGCATAATCCTTTCTCTATAGATTTCCTTGTAAAATTTGCCCACGCTTCCTTCAGAAGTAGAGATCTAATGCAACTATCTAAATATGTTATAAATCTGAGAAGTCGAGGCAAGAAAAGATATTTATTGAATACTGGAGTAGAACCATGTCAGATATTTTTTTATTGGACATTAATTAATATTTTCTCTAGTGTGAGAATACTACCTTAAGCTGCCAAATGTCAACTGTAATTATAATTATATTCTGAGTTGAGCCAAAACTTTAACTCGACGTACATAAGAATAATCTGAACATTGATTACTTATGTTTCTACACAAAAATTTCAATCGCAATCATTCAACGCTCCTCAATAATTGAACTACTTTATTGTTCGGTAGTTTGCTCGTTAGTGGAATATATTTTTGTATTATAATCATAGTGTTGGTTATTATTGATATCTTGTTAATGTGGTCATTCTACTGCAATTTNGTTTTGAAATTGAGCTGCATGTATTCTTATATCTGAACATTGATTACTTATGTTTCTACACAAAAATTTCAATCGTAATCATTCAACGCTCCTCAATAATTGAACTACTTTATTGTTCGGTAGTTTGCTCGTTAGTAGAATATATTTTTGTATTATAATCATAGTGTTGGTTATTATTGATATCTTGTTAATGTGGTCATTCTACTGCAATTTNGAATATATTTTTGTATTATAATCATAGTGTTGGTTATTATTGATATCTTGTTAATGTGGTCATTCTACTGCAATTTATTCTACTATTACTTTCACTCCACTATACAAGTCACCTGTATGACAACTTGGTTCGTTAACTACTCACTACCCCAATACCAATACTGTAATATTCTTTTCAGTGGCACCATCAAAGTGGGGCAATACAAACACTGTGATAATACATTTCAGTATGCTTCAGAATAACTCTTTTTGAACCTTCAAATTTCAAATGGCAGAAACGCTTCGACCTCCACCTGCCACATCCTTCTCCACTGTCCGCCAGTTTACTATTTGCCAAACCGAGCGAGGTGGCGCACTGGAAAACCTACGAACTCGCACTCGGGAGGACCTGGGTTAGATTCCCACTCCGGCCATCATGATTACGGTTTTCCAGAGTTCCCACGAAATTACTCCAGGCGAACGCTGGGACGGTTCCTTAATACAGGCCGTGGCTGATTCATTCTCTGTTCCTGCCTCTCCGAGTACTTTGCTCCGTCCGTGGGTATAAAGAAACAATGACCTCGCTGTCTACGAGGCGCCAACTGGAGAGTGGGCGGCTCTTAACATCGAGGTCGTGAGAGCCGATGTGGCTAGGTGAGTATGGAGCAGTGCCGGAATGCAAGGGCAGGGGGAACGGGAGATCCTCGAGAAAACCCGCCGACAAGCGGCACGATCCCCACATGCGAAGATCCTGGAGCGACTCCGCCGAGAATAGAACCTGGTTCGCCTGGGTGGGAGGCGAGTAGTCTAACCACTACACCATCGCGGCCCCGCGAGTCCTGCCTTCATACCCAATTGGCGTTCCTGCATTGCCGCACTTGCATTTAGCACCATCATAATCGCGACCCTGCCCACGCCTGTGATGCTTGTTAAAAATCCATAAAATAAATAACAGAAAGGAAGGACAAAGACGGAAATAGGCGATTCACCGCCCTTACACTTAACGCATCTTAAAATCTGTTCTTCTTCCCGAAATAACTTCTTACTTTCAAGAAGTGCATCGCATCATCCTTTGTTTTTACTGGGGAAATCTGGCTCGTTATCGGCGACTCCTTTTTCTCGAGCCCCCAGGCTGTGGCCCGCCTGGTGACATGTGCCCAGGACAGTAACGTTTTATAAAAAACATCTTTAGGTTGTTCACGGTAAAGTGAGCACTTCTGAGGCCCAAGTACTTTCAGCCATTTCTTATTGTTGAACCACCTCTTTTAAATAAGTACACATAGCGTGTATATTCCACTTCACCCGGAAGTTAATGTCTTAAGGCTAAAATAAAATATATTTATTGGATATTATTCCAAGTAGGAGGAATTTCAAAAGTGCTCACTTTACCGTGAATAGCTTATAGACAAATAGATTACGCACTATATTATATATATATATATATATATAAAGAGACCAGCAAAATTCGCGTTATTATTTTGCATCGCATTAGACGGCGGGGCAGTGGCCAGGGTGCTCGCCTCCCACCACGGCGACCAGCGCTCGATCCCCGGCGGGTTCACTCTCGGATTTTCGCACTGTGGGGATCGTGCTGGGCGATGCCGTTTGCCGACGGGTTTTCTCGGCGTTCTCCCGTGTCCCCCGCCATTGCATACCAGGGCCGCTCCATCCTAGGGTCTCATTTCGTGTAATGTCCGAGGACGACGGGCACCTACGGGTCCCAGCTTGAAAGCCCGTCATTAGGAGGGTGTCGCCTCGCCCTGGGTGCACTCCCCACACGAAATCTATTCATTTTTATACCGTTATACGTCACAGTTATGCTCGAGCCGGCGCCATTTGTTCATTGGCTGTGGCTGGGTGCGAAGCCGTTCCCTTCCTGTCAGCACTGTACATCATTCTTGCACACCACAATGACGAGTTTATTCATTTGGAGCAGAGTTACCCAGGACGCGTCAAAAGTAAGGTCCAATGAAAACGTGGCGCGAAAGTACAAGTCCTTGCAGTGAAACGTGTCACCAGATAATAACGCGAATTTTGAAGGTTGTTGGATATTATGTATATGGTTTTGGGCTCGAGCACATTTCAGAATATCGCCTGGCTCTTGTTCCATTTTTGCAATGAAACGTGAGACGTTCGATAGTATTTGTAAAAAAAATTTTATAAGATGTTTGAAATAAACTATTTTACATGTACACAGTTGGATTCCGCAGTACAAGAAACGACACTTCAGACTAGGGCGGAATAAAACTTTCAACATGATCACGCTTACTGTGGACACTATTTTGACGTTCTTCAGCATGGCTAAAAACAACATTTTCAGACTGTTGTAGCTTAAAATATTATGTAGGAATACCTGCGAAACTAGTATAGGGTACTGCACTGAACTTTGTTACAAACTTTCAACTATTAAAAATTATATGTCCAATGCTTAAAATCCCATTGAAAATTTTATATGACGGAAAACCTACACGCCAGTTAGGAGCCTTGCTACGTAGTGGCGACGGAGCACTTGATACGCGTGCCAGTGTCGCCCTTATTATCTTCCTTGTTTTTGTGTCTCACGACGGAAAATTCTTCAGTTAGACGAACGCTTATATGTGGAAATGCTTGGGCAGGTTGCCAATGTTCAAGAAATACTAGAGAGCGGCTGATGCATTCGCCATAAAGACGAAGGGAAAGTGATTAACAGCGAAAATCGATTCTAACATAATTTTTAAAATTTGTTATATTATAAATTGATTAATTAAATACTTTCATCGCCACTATTTAGGAGTACATCTTTGAATGCTTTAGAAAGCAGATCGTGCAAAAGAAGTCAATTAAGAAAGTTCTTCAGTACATTCGTAAAAATTAGTACAAATTTCTGTTAGTATACAGAGGAGTAAATTAATTATTTCAAATTTCCTGATAAACGAGGGTTTTATTTTGCGCAAAGTGGTTTCCACGGTATTCATAAGTGGAACTGGCCTACATCACCACTGCCACACTATTGTTTTAGACAATCATTTTTCACGGTTTAAAAAAAAATGTGATACGTTAACGTTAAGTGTCAGAAATTACTTGTACAGCCTCAATAAAAACAAATTAGTCTGCGTGAAATGTTTTACCTATATTACTGGCTGTGATGAAAGAAGATGCAACCACAGGAACGCCTATGAAGCCCCTACCGCCAACCCCTGGTACAATAGGAGTGGCTCACACTCGTTAACTCCGCGACAAGCGTCAAGTTTCTTCACATCCCCCATTACGCCGGTCCCGCGGGCCAATCAAATTAAATATTTTGTTCGGTCCCTCGGGCCAATCAAAATATTTGATTTCTACATTTTTAAATGCGTAATTAGTAGTAGACGCGTAAGCTTACTACAGTTTCGCATTCATAACATCAGGCACGTGTACAGAATATCAGCGAATCTTCTAAACACAACACTACAGCATGTATACATCCCGCCAGTACCCAGATATTTTCCTTTCAACAGTTCTCAGATATTACAGAGGAAACTAATTCGTCTTAAATACGGCGGCATAGCATACCTGTGACGAAAAAATAAATTATGAACATTCTACAACAAAATACGTATTATGATATANAATACGGCGGCATAGCATACCTGTGACGAAAAAATAAATTATGAACATTCTACAACAAAATACGTATTATGATATTAAAAAAAAAAGGCCTGACAAAGTAATTTGTAAAATACATATACATACACAGAGTTGTAAAGTTATTTTCTACTTACCGCCGACAAAGTTTTTCTGCTGATTTTCCAACAAACCTTTCCAAGCAAGAACTACTGAACAACTACCGAAGCACTAGTAANTGTAAAATACATATACATACACAGAGTTGTAAAGTTATTTTCTACTTACCGCCGACAAAGTTTTTCTGCTGATTTTCCAACAAACCTTTCCAAGCAAGAACTACTGAACAACTACCGAAGCACTAGTAAGAGGCAAAAGCCGCTCCTGCAACCGCGTTTCTCCTCCTGACAAGTACTCTGACACTAGCGTCCTACCAAATTGATCCTTCCCTTCCGCTAGCGGCAACAGCGAGGCTCGTTTCAGTGCGCGTCCTGCCAGAATGCGCTAGTGTTCGTGGAACGCAGAGCCATCTATCAAGTGACAAGCGCACCGCGATCATGTGTGTGACGAGACAGCCATAATAGACGACACTGCATAATAGACGAAACGATTTTTGTGCATATTTTTTTTTTTTNCGCATTAATCCCTCGTACCTACCGCGGGCCCCAATAACACATAGTTTTAAAGTAGGTTAGAAAAAAAAAAAAACTTTAATTATAAGGCATGTTTATGATAGCTGTATGAATCGTTAAACCTACAGACTAAAAATATTCATTCATCAGATTACGAAGCATGTCTACAGGATTTTTTTGTTTTGTATGTGGATAATTGCAATTTATTTTTACTGTTTGCTCTTGTAAAACCATTTGGAAGGCGTGAATAATCCGAAAATCTTGGCTGGGACAAGTATATAAAAATTCGAGCCTTTGGAACACCAGCGCACCTTGCGGCGAATATTTTCCCTAAACTCTCCCATAAGAAATGTCGTTTTGACATCGCGAGTGCACCCATAGAACGGATAGGTGAGTGCACCGTGCCTTAGAAGGAATGGACGAAACAACGTATTTGTATTAATTTTTTGGGGTATGTACGTGCGTATATCGTCAAATTAAAATTTAATATAAATTCTTGTATAGGATTTTAATGACATGCGTCGAAACGAACGTGACTGGAGTTTGTTTGTAATACATTCTTAATTAATAATTGCGACTTGTCTTGTAAACTACTCGTAAATTGGCAGTTTATCACATTAATATATTAAAACTTTTATAAAGGCTATAATTTTATTCGCGAGTATTTACGAAGTCTNATTGGCAGTTTATCACATTAATATATTAAAACTTTTATAAAGGCTATAATTTTATTCGCGAGTATTTACGAAGTCCTAGAAAATATAGAGATTCTTAGAAACTGTACACGTCCACACTGCAATTTCGCCGGCTTTGTGTTTGGGGAAAAACAGCATTATAAACTGTTTTATGCTGCTAAGCTGGTTACTTCACAATTTTTAAATAAAGTAGAAAATCACTAAATTCAATTAATACGCCAAATATATTCATGCTTGTGAGGGGTGGAATGTGCTCCGGGAGGAATTGGTATATGTGAGGGCGGTTTGGAAAGTTCAGGAAGGGAGTGCAAGAGGAGTTTGCTCGGGTAGGGGAAGAGCTCGCCACCGGGTCGTGGCCTAATTACGAGTGTTAGTTATTATCATCATCTTAACACATGTCAAGTCACAATCCACATGGTTCACATAACCTGCTTAGCATAAGGACGTAAATGCCAGTGTTTGAATTTGGAATGTCCACAATTAGTACATGGCAATATGGCATGACTTGTGGCGTAACTTAGCTTGGTGTTAGGTCATCTCTTGAGTGTCTTAATGCCAAGTTAATTCTGGCCAAATGAGGCAGTGTTCGAATTGACACTTTTTGTTTACCAAATGGAAAAATCTATCACCAGAATACACCAAATTCTTTTATCAGCGTTATTATTAAATAGCATCCAATGTACATCCCTGGCACTAATGATAGTGTTTGAGGTAATAATTGCAGAATTATTGGAATAGGGAGGATAAATGGGGACAAAGGGTTATATAATCTTAGGATGAGAGAGTGTGTGATAGCAATGGTAATCAAGGGGTTGAAGAGTATTAAGACAATGGGACCAGACAATAGGGAATATAGCCTTTAAGTTTGGTGCAAGAGAGGTGGTGTTTAAGAGAACACTAGATTAGGGTAAGTTGCCGCAGGGTTGGCAAGAGGTATAGAAGCTGGGGGAAGGTAATGGAGAGNAAAGATAGAGAGTGGTGAGTCTTGCATCAAATATGGGGAAGGTAATGGAGAGAGTGCTTTTGCAGTTAGTAGATGCCACGACTGAGGAATTGGCTGCAGGAGTACCAACATGAATTTAGGAAGGGATATACGTGTGAGATGCAACTGGCAGGGCTGCTGGAGGATCTGAATATAAAAACTTAAGGGTAGTATTACATGGAGATCTTGGGTGGAAGAAGTAGGTAGAAAGGGTGGTTTCAAAGGGCTTTGGGAATGCTGGTAAGGGTACTGNAGAGAGGTGGTGTTTAAGAGAACACTAGATTAGGGTAAGTTGCCGCAGGGTTGGCAAGAGGTATAGAAGCTGGGGGAAGGTAATGGAGAGAGTGCTTTTGCAGTTAGTAGATGCCACGACTGATGAATTGGCTGCAGGAGTACCAACATGAATTTAGGAAGGGATATACGTGTGAGATGCAACTGGCAGGGCTGCTGGAGGATCTGAATATAAAAACTTAAGGGTAGTATTGCATGGAGATCTTGGGTGGAAGAAGTAGGTAGAAAGGGTGGTTTCAAAGGGCTTTGGGAATGCTGGTAAGGGTACTGAAGGAAGTAAGTAGTGAGGTAAGGAAAAGGCTTGTGGCTCGATGGTACAGCCAACACTGGAATATGCAGTAGTGTAATGTGACCCATAAGTGGAGGTGCGGGAGCTGGAGAAGGTACAAAGAATGGTGGGTGGAGAGTGGAGAAAGCAGAGGATGAAGGGAACTCTCTGCCATCAGTGATGATCAAGGAAATGGGATGGAGTTCGTAGGACAGGAGAAGAGTGGAGGGGCTAGTCAGGTTATACTGGGTGGTGAATGGAGAGGGGGAAATGGGGGAAGTTACTTTGCTGAATTGCTTCACCGCCACAACGATTAGTGCATCTCCAGATGTTTACTATGTACGACTTCCCTGTTGTAGAAAATGCCTAACATGTGTGATGTGATGGAATTACACCCTGTTAAACTGTTTATTGTTTTTTCCGCATTTATGTTTGAGGTTATAACAGCAGAAAAGCTAAGGCCCCGTCCACAATTGACGTGGCGCACATAACATGCATAGCAAAAGGAAGTAAGTATGTGTTTGAACTCAAAATGTCCACAACTAGTATTTGATGTGACTGACTTGACGTAGCTTGCTTGATTTGGTGTTAAGATACTCAGAGATGGTGTTAAGATAGTCATGTCTTAGTATCTTGCACCAAGATTTAACACCGGCCAATGAGAATGTGAAATATAAAAATTGCTAAACAAGATAAACAACTTATGAGTGCAAAAATTCTGGTGCAAGTAAACATTAATTCCTATTCGTTTCTTCTGTTCTGATTGATTATTTGAGGGCTTTTTATTGTACTTTTACTTTGACGCTGATTTTGGAATGATGTCTTGTTTTGTTATGCTTTGTAAGTTATTTAGGCCAGTTTGATTGTGGATGGGGTCTAAAAAAAACATCTTGCCATTACTTAAAACAAGCCATCACTATTAGTTTCATTCTACAAACATAATAACTGCACGGTATACTTCGTGACTTTTCTGAAAATTGGGGGGTAATTTTTTTAATGGTGTTTCTTGGTTCTGCAGGCATTGCAGATTCATTTGTGTGTTTGGTGAAGATCCTAAATTNTCCCACAAAGGTGAACAGGGTTTGATTCTCAGTGGGTTTTCTTCTGGATTTTCGCATGTGAGAATTGTGCCAGACAATGCAGCTGGTCAGCAGAATTTTTGTGAAGGATCTCCCATTTCCCCAGCCCTTGCATTCCGCTGCTGCTCCATACTCTTCTCACTTCACTCTCATTGGCTCTCGAGACCTCGATGTTAAGAGCCGCCCAAATATCTCCACTGCACTCCTCCTAAAGTGAGTGGGGAGGTAGGGGTGGCTCTTAACTAGGTCTTGAGAGCCAATGAAGGTGAAGAGAAGTGGTTATGGAGCAACGGCAGTATGCAAGGGTGGGGGAACCGGCAGATCCCAGAGGAAACCAGCCAACCATCGACATCACCCGACAAGTTTCACACACATGAAAACCCGGAAGCGTCCTTGCTGGTAACCAAACCCAGTTCACATTAGTGATAAGTGTTCATGACCTTCGGATCCGTGATGCCATAGTGAGAAGGGTTATCTATATGAGGGAAACTGCAAGTTAAAAATATGTAAGAAAATTTTTTTAAAAATACTGAAAACCACGNGAAGGGTTATCTATATGAGGGAAACTGCAAGTTAAAAATATGTAAGAAAATTTTTTTAAAAATACTGAAAACCACGAAAACATTATAAGAAATTCCAACTAACACTTTAAAAAAATTATTGCAATCAGATAAATGCCAGTCTGCTCCCAGGAGCGTCAGTAAAGCAAGCACTCAAGACAGAAGGGATTTGCCTATAAGTGTGGTCCTTCACATTAGGGGTATCAGGGTAGTACAGATTTGAGTGTAATAATTATCTGGAGCTCTTAGCTATCAATATTTTCATGCATTTCAATACTTTTTGTGATGTTTATTTTTATATTCTTTTACCCCAAATTTTCCCTGATGTTCANGAAGGGTTATCTATATGAGGGAAACTGCAAGTTAAAAATATGTAAGAAAATTTTTTTAAAAATACTGAAAACCACAAAAACATTATAAGAAATTCCAACTAACACTTTAAAAAAATTATTGCAATCAGATAAGTGCCAGTCTGCTCCCAGGAGCGTCAGTAAAGCAAGCACTCAAGACAGAAGGGATTTGCCTATAAGTGTGGTCCTTCACATTAGGGGTATCAGGGTAGTACAGATTTGAGTGTAATAATTATCTGGAGCTCTTAGCTATCATTTTTATATATTTTCATGCATTTCAATACTTTTTGTGATGTTTATTTTTATATTCTTTTACCCCAAATTTTCCCTGATGTTCANATATTTTCATGCATTTCAATACTTTTTGTGATGTTTATTTTTATATTCTTTTACCCCAAATTTTCCCTGATGTTCATAGCCCTCCTCACTATGGCATTATTTAGAATGTTACCAAATAGACAAATGTTCCTATATGGAAATGAATAACAAATTTCTGTGAAGTCAGATAACACCAGTTTTAATTTCCTCCCCTCTCCCCCCTCCAATTTTTTTTTTTAATCAAGTGAACAGTTACCATGTTAACCACTCAACGCTTTTTCCCAAACTGTGTAAATGAATCTGTTAGATATGCAAGGAAAATAGACAATGTCTTTTCCACAAGAAAGACATTTCTGCCCAAGCCTTTTCTTCAAATTAGTTATTTTTGTACAATTGATTATGCATATTGTACAGTTCAGTATGTTTCTGTTACAGTCTCATATTTTGTTATAAAATAAAAACTTAATCTGTTTAAATACAACAACAAAGTGTATTACCAGTTATTTATGTTACTCAGTCGATAAATTGATGAGACATTTCTGTGGTTTGTCACATCTGTGACGCAAATAAAGTACCTGATATTTTGTATTATAAATTCTTGTGTCAGTCATGCTTGTCGAATCTGTAGAAAACCGCTTTTTCTTCTTATCTGCTGATAATTCTGCCGTTTCTTTTGTGAATCCACCATCAGATGTATGGGGTTAAATTGAAATAAAACAAAAGTGAACTAATGTAGGCAAACTAATTTATAATATTAATAATAATAATACTTTATTATTGGGAATCAAATTAAGAAAGTATGCAGTAAGTAATGAGGTTATTGGATGCATAAAATATGTTGTCAGTTTTGGAATGGATGCTGTACTTATTTGAAAGTGCAATAGGTTTTGAAAAAAAAAATGCCTTTTTTTTTATTATTCATTTTTACATAATTGTGGGTTTTTGTTATTCAATCTGTGTGCTGCAAAGTCCCTACTAGGGAAGGCTATGAAGATCCCGAGAAATTATAGTTTAAAAATTTAACAATATTAAGAATGAGAATGCTTTTAAAAAAATAACTAAATGCATTGCCTTCACAACAGAATTACTTAAAATAACATGCTATAAAATTGAAACCTGAAAACACACTTTATGGGAGAAATGAAGCAGTATAATTGAATACTTACCAATTTAAGTTATGTACATTATCGAAAATCAAGCCATCTCTTAGTGCTGTCAGGCGGCTGGAATGAACACCAAGGGACTGTGGTTTTTTTTTTCCAGGGGTGGAGAGATGGGGCGCGATTCGGACAGGAGCGACTCCGAATCCCTGAAGGCAGCCCAGCCGGTCACCAAGCGGCACTTGTGCCACTATGAGGGCTGCACGGCAGCGTTCTCTCGTCCGGGCCGGCTTCGCATCCATCTGGACTTTCACGAGGGCAAGGTACGACACACTTCCGTGCCCTGAAGTTTGCAGGCTTGTTCTGCGGCGGTGGCATGTCGCAGGGTTCTTATGGTCCAGTCCTTAAATTTAAAGTGTTGGGTTTCAAAATATTGAAAAATGTATAATCAATGCTAGGTTGCCACATTAGGCTAAGCCCCTACAGTTAACTGCTAATCCCAAGCAAAATGCTGAAAAATTGATTGCATTCACTATTGAATTAGGTGTGGGAAATTGTAGGTTTCACATCTTCAAGTTTTTCTCTATTTTTCTTCATTTTTTATGTGAGTATCAAACTGCATCTAATATATCACTGAAAATCTAAATCGGCAGGCGAGCACTCCATCTGTTCTCAGCATTACGGGACTTTCTATTGAATGAATACTTTTCTGCTGTTAAAATAATTACTCTACTTTATGNTCTATTGAATGAATACTTTTCTGCTGTTAAAATAATTACTCTACTTTATGATGGCACCAGGGATTTCACAATTTGAAATCTCGGCAAAAAAAAGTGACCTCTGCCACAATTACAAGAAGCTGCTAGCATGATCTCGCAAAACCTGTCTTCGNTGATGGCACCAGGGATTTCACAATTTGAAATCTCGGCAAAAAAAAGTGACCTCTGCCACAATTACAAGAAGCTGCTGGCATGATCTCGCAAAACCTGTCTAGCTTAACAAAATGAAAAAATAACTTTTTGTGGTCACTGGGACTACCTAAAAACTAACCAAAGGAAATAGACAATTTCAAAATAATAAATAGATAATTATTATTCATGGATTAAAAGAGCAATTAAATAAGGGAAGCCATATAAAAGTAAGTAGTTTACATGTATATTTTTTAATTATCTCAAAAAATTCTAAACAGTGTTATATTCAATATAAGGGGAAAATGAAAACAATACACAAATGAAAAAATAAGCAATCTGTTAGCTGACAACATTAAAAGAACAAGCTATTTCATAAATGTTCTATACCACAACTGGCATACTGTCAAAGCATATCAAAAGGAAATTTGCAGGAAATATTGTTCTGTGTGTGTGGCAGGCTTGAAGTAAGTCTTGATTTTTCTTCAGAGAGGTATGGCTGTTTCGGTCTAGTTGCAGAAGCTGTTCAAGTGCGACGTGGATGGCTGCAACAAGTCATACGTCAGGAACGCACACCTGAAACGTCATGTCACCATAGCTCATGAGAAGCAAGGTTACGTTCCAGTCTTCACGTAAGAGCCACTTCTGCAAAGCACATTCATTTGTTACGAACTAGTGAGGAAGTAGTGTTACGTGATGCAAGAAAGTGTGAACCATAGAAGGTGGTTGTGTGTTACAGGTGCAGGGAGGCGGGGTGCATGAGCCAGCTCAGCAACGAGACGAACCTGCGTCGACACTACCAGCAGGTACACTGCAAGCCCTACACCTGCGAGACATGTGGCGCTGGCTTCAACAAGCAGAACAAGCTGGCTACGCACGTTGCCCGCCACACCGGCGTCTTCTCTTTCAAGTGCGTTCCACCTGCTTTACACACACTCTGCCGTTCCCTCTTTCAGGCACTTTCTCCCTCCCATGTCAACACCTGTTCCACTCCCACGCTCTCTCTTTCCTTCCCACATCCATCCTTGTTCCACTCCCACACTGTCAGTTTCATCACCTACACTGTGACTTTCCCTCCTATACTACCACCTTTGCCACTGCCTCTCTCCCTCTCTCTCTATCTCTCTCTCTCTCTCTCTCTCTCTCACCCGTCCCTCCTGCTGTTCAGTTTTCTCATCCCCATTTTTTTACATACATTTTCTCTTCCTCCTCTCCTTGTGTAGCCTGTTCCTCTGTGTGTCCCTCTGTTTCAGCTAACATTAACCAACATGTTATGATGTATGTGTTGTATGGTTTCTGCAGCTAGCTGTTTTTGTTAATCTCATTCAAATACAGTAGACTGAGTGACCTGTTTAATACATATACACATGATTTCGCTAAAGATTAAGGGTGCTGCTCACCAAAAAATTTATCATTTCATATTTGTACTATAACAGTACCAGCCTTTAAAGGTCTTTGTGTATGTTTACTTATTTTGAGCTGGATGTTTATTTATTTTGGCCATAATTTAGCCCTGCCCTAAGAAATAGCAAGCATTGTAGTTTAGGACATCACCTCAAAATTACTATTTATTTATTTATTTTGTTGGTTTATAGTTGCACGTATTTTGACAGTGGTTTTTTTCTTCTTCTTCTTCTTCTTTTTCTTTGTTGACTGGTCTGTCATATCTTTGGAAGTGTAAAATATTTTATTGCTGTTGTCTCTGTATACATTTCCTGTGTTATCGACCAAGTTTTGCCCCGGAGAAATGAACCTAATTAATGACTGATTAGATTGTGTTACGAACCCTGGCGGTCTCTCTCTCTCTCTCTCTCTCTCTCTGCAGATGCTATGCAGACGTTTCATTTTAACGTTTGCTCCAGCATATTTAATTACTTAGGCGCCTCTCCACACCTTCCTAGCTTATGATGGGCGGTTATCAGCAAAATTTACCAAGAGGCCCGAAACCGCATTATATTAATTTTTGAGTGCATCAAAACTGAGCGAGCTGCCTTCTTTCTAACAAGATTAGTTTTGATGAGATTATATTGTGCCAGTCAAAAGAACTTATTTACTCCTGTAAATTACTATTTCCTTCGATATGTACTAGTGAGGTGATTTAGAATTCTTATCTTGCACAGATAATTTTCTTTTGACAACAGCAATCTTAGATTTAATCATTTACCTTGAATTTCTGAACTAATTAATTATTATTTCATCAGTAATTATAATTGTCATGCAATTGCTTCTGATAATTAAAACTTCAGTTTACACACTATTGAGAGAGTGTGCATGCATGTGTAAGTGTGTGTGGTTGTGCGCACGCAATGTTGTTTGAGAAAACATAACACCACTCGTGTGTTTTGATGCGTGTTTTTGCATTACAAATGCACCCTGTGATACCATATATTACAATGTTTTTTATTTATTTACATTTTCTGCTGTTTGCTGTAATCAATATGCATTTTATGTATATCTGAGTACAGTGAAACCTCGTTGTCGATTTCCTGTATCAGTCAATTTTTTTGGATGGTCCCACAAATATCTTATATAAACGATGTTAAAAAAAAAAAATCATGCTATATCCTTAAATTATTAATTTACCTGCATCTATCGATCAGATATTCTGTCCGGAAACCAAAATATATTCTGAGCAATTGTTTATCTGTGAAATAACTATCTTAAAACTGGTACTACCAAAATTCAGTAACGCCGAGAGCAGTTAAACAGATACGCCCTAACCTCAAATGCTAGTGTACAGAACTGGTTGTGAAACATTGCAATTGCTAACAAGTAGGTAATTTATTTTTGATAATTCAATCACTATTTGTTTTAAATTACTCACATCGAAAAATACTTATGTATAATGGATGTGGTACGGACCAGAACCAAACATTAGTAATGGACGGAATGGATTTGAAGTTTACTCTGGTTCCACAAAGGAAACATAATAATTTTTAGGTCAGTGGGTAAATAACAAAGTAAATTACGAGCATTAAAGGGGAACAGTATGTTTTCACGGACTAATTCTGTTAAGATAAAATTATGCTAGTAGCGTTTAAGAGTAATGCAGAGATACCAACTGTCACAGAAGATGTCAAGTGTTGTCAAATTAGCAGACTTTCCGTTTAATTTGGTGAAATTTTAAAACATCTAGCGGACGAATATACATTTTAGCGGGCAACAAAATTTTTAGAGGAGTAAAAATAATTTTTAAAAATCGGATTTTTACATGTCAAACTCAAAACTGTGTTAAATTTGCCTCCAAAATAGAGTGAAAAATAAAAAATGCAGCATTATTATAATGAAACTACGCACTTTACTGTATTTTTAATTTAATTTCTAGCAAGTTTCTATTTTAAATAATTGTTTTTAATACATTTTGTTTGATTTTTACCACTTTTTCTACCTTTGGCACAAATTTAGTGAATTTTATGTAAACATTCGACGGATTTTCGAAATATGAGTTGGTAACACTAGTTCCGTTGCTGTTAGTTTCCGTTACTGTTTAAGTGCATTTCAATATTTTATAATACAATGCTTGTATTGGATGATTGAGATATGTTTTTTTTTTTCATCCAGTATATAAGATATTCCCACTGTTCATTACAGGCAATCAACTCAGTATACCCAAGGATGAAAATGAAGTTATTTTTCCTTGGTTAGGTTTACTTTTGAGGTGGAGTGTGGTCCACATGTTGAGTTTTCNATATTCTGAGCAATTGTTTATCTGTGAAATAACTATCTTAAAACTGGTACTACCAAAATTCAGTAACGCCGAGAGTAGTTAAACAGATACGCCCTAACCTCAAATGCTAGTGTACAGAACTAGTTGTGAAACATTGCAATTGCTAACAAGTAGGTAATTTATTTTTGATAATTCAATCACTATTTGTTTTAAATTACTCACATCGAAAAATACTTATGTATAATGGATGTGGTACGGACCAGAACCAAACATTAGTAATGGACGGAATGGATTTGAAGTTTACTCTGGTTCCACAAAGGAAACATAATAATTTTTAGGTCAGTGGGTAAATAACAAAGTAAATTACGAGCATTAAAGGGGAACAGTATGTTTTCACGGACTAATTCTGTTAAGATAAAATTATGCTAGTAGCGTTTAAGAGTAATGCAGAGATATCAACTGTCACAGAAGATGTCAAGTGTTGTCAAATTAGCAGACTTTCCGTTTAATTTGGTGAAATTTTAAAACATCTAGCGGACGAATATACATTTTAGCGGGCAACAAAATTTTTAGAGGAGTAAAAATAATTTTTAAAAATCGGATTTTTACATGTCAAACTCAAAACTGTGTTAAATTTGCCTCCAAAATAGAGTGAAAAATAAAAAATGCAGCATTATTATAATGAAACTACGCACTTTACTGTATTTTTAATTTAATTTCTAGCAAGTTTCTATTTTAAATAATTGTTTTTAATACATTTTGTTTGATTTTTACCACTTTTTCTACCTTTGGCACAAATTTAGTGAATTTTATGTAAACATTCGACGGATTTTCGAAATATGAGTTGGTAACACTAGTTCCGTTGCTGTTGGTTTCCGTTACTGTTTAAGTGCATTTCAATATTTTATAATACAATGCTTGTATTGGATGATTGAGATATGTTTTTTTTTCATCCAGTATATAAGAGATTCCCACTGTTCATTACAGGCAATCAACTCATTATACCTAAGGATGAAAATGAAGTTATTTTTCCTTGGTTAGGTTTACTTTTGAGGTGGAGTGTGGTCCACATGTTGAGTTTTCCTTCATGCTGAGTTTTATTTTAGTAGGTCCCATGAAAAACGAATAATAGAGGTTTTACTGTAGTATGTTTTGTGTAGTTGTAGAAAGTAGTTTGATTTGTCTTTTTGCAAGGGTATTCTTTTGTGAGTGACGCGCCACAAGTGACATATTCTCGTGTAGCTTCGCCACAGCCGCGACCCCCTCCTAAGAAGAGCCTTTACGCCTTACACGCCACAAGGTGCTTTCCAAACCAGGGTGGTTTGCCCAGCTGTTGCCACCTGCTGCGCTGCAACCTGCTTTGCATTACATTGCAGCTTACCTCTCCAGCACCTAGTGCATGAGGGGAAGTCTCCGTCGCTCTCAGTTACTCTCTTCTCTCATTCACATATCTCTCTTCACACCCCACAACCCCCGTGTTGGCCCTGTGAGCTGAGTATAAATATAACCTGCAGTACTCAGTTTGAGGCTCTCTCGCTCCATCCACTTGCCCAGGGTTACTCTACTCGAGAGCCNTAAATATAACCTGCAGTACTCAGTTTGAGGCTCTCTCGCTCCATCCACTTGCCCAGGGTTACTCTACTCGAGAGCCACCAGACTTCACGTCTCGCCTTACCAGAAGTCACGCTGCACGAAGAACTACAGACTTTTTCAAGTTCCATCAGTCTTGCGCTATTCAGTCAAGAGTTCTGCTCTGTACGACACTGCCTCGCTGCTCGTCTCTTCCGAGTCATAGGTAACTATACCATTTGGCAACTTAAGACCGGCCCTTCAGGCCTCAGTCAGGGTACAGGCTGGTTTGTGTGTGTTTTAATTGAGCAATCATTAAAACTGGCATAAATCGAACTCGGTCGAGTTCTCTCTCCAACACTCTATATTCCTACACCTTTTCTTCTCTATCTGGCTTGTCACCTGTCCAAGTAAGACTCTTCTAGGGTTAGCCACAAGCCGACGCCTTGTTCCTTTTCTCTCCTATTGATAGCTGTCTCGAAGTGCAGCTTAGGAACCTTGCCTTTCTGGGCCTCATTAGAGCAGTTTTCTCTTGGACTGTCAACCTTCCAGTAAGTGCCTGGGTCAGACCGCGACGTTCCGCGCACCAGGTTTCTTGCTTGGAAACGACAGCCCAGCTCCCGACAGGAGTCCTGCTCTTCGTGACAGCTGGGTCAGGTCGCGACGTTCCGCACGCCAAGTCTCTGGGTTGAAGACCAGTACTACAGGCCTCCCAACTCACCTGACCACTGCATCCCTCATTTCATCCGGCTGTGTCTGTGGTCCATCTCATATAAGTTGGCGAGATTCTGACAGTCAGCGAGTGGAAACTTGACGTATACGAAACAAAGTGCCATTTACAAAATCCTGTATCAGCTGATGCACGGAGAACAAAAGTTAATATTACGTTGTCTAGTCTGAGTGCACTGCTGACGCACATTAGACAAGCATAAAATACACAATAAGAGAAAGCTCCTAGATTAATTAATACATTTTGTTTTACGAGGTTACAAAACAGTTGTTGTTAGTGTTACAAACTGAACTGCGTGATAAAGTAGTAATGTATAGGTGTTTAAAATGAAATGCGCAATAAAATTATCCGTATCCATATGAAACGCAACTTCAAAACCAAAAGCATACAGAAACATTGCATAATATTGTTTAACTATTTTTTCTAATAATTTGACGAAATATATTTCAAATTCGTGTCGTTCCCAGCCAGTAATAGAACAACATTCAACTTTTAAAAATAAGCTATCTATTGAGCAATGCAAATGGCTCAAACCTCGCTCTGTCATGCCNTAGAACAACATTCAACTTTTAAAAATAAGCTATCTATTGAGCAATGCAAATGGCTCAAACCTCGCTCTGTCATGCAGTGCGCGCCATCTATCTGTGTTTTCCCGAAGCATTACCAGCCAGAGAAGAAAGCTTTCATGCTAACAAATTTATGAACAGGTGCCAATAGTTTTATTTTTCCGCAAACTCTGCATAAGTTTTAAAGTAACATCTGTTTCTTGTAAAGCGTTTTTGAGTACTAGTAATTTCTATTCGTGTGGTAATTGTCGTCTAGGTAAATTATACACCATATTGTTCTCCTGAAAACCCATTTCCTTGTTTCCGAAGAAAGTGGGACACTCGTGAATAGTTTTTAAGTCATTCTATAAATACCTTAAAATTTATTCAGCATTACAGTACAATGGCAAGTGAATTAACTGACAGCGTGTTGATAAAAAATACAGCCTCCACTTGATGCACCAGATAATGGCGAAAGGATACATAAACGAAAAGTAAACATTGGTGCTAATTTAGTTGAACTGTCAAAATCTTGCCAAGTTACATGAGAGAGAGAGTACCTTGCGTCAATATGTGTGCAGGTGCATGTGGGTAGTTATCCTTGACAAAAATTGAAAATGCACTCTCGCCNGAGAGAGAGTACCTTGCGTCAATATGTGTGCAGGTGCATGTGGGTAGTTATCCTTGACAAAAATTGAAAATGCACTCTCGCCTCATAACCTCTTCATGCTTCACGTGTACATTTGGCAACGTAGGGACTTATCGCACTGTCAGTGTTATGGTTTGGGTGTTGCAGATGTGACATATGTGAGGCCCGATATGCAAGAAACCACCAGCTGAAGCAGCACATGAGTCAACNCCTCATAACCTCTTCATGCTTCACGTGTACATTTGGCAACGTAGGGACTTATCGCACTGTCAGTGTTACGGTTTGGGTGTTGCAGATGTGACATATGTGAGGCCCGATATGCAAGAAACCACCAGCTGAAGCAGCACATGAGTCAACACAAGACGTACCCGTGCCCTCACTCCGACTGTGGCAGCTGCTTTCACAGGTGGTCGCATCTCAGGAAGCACTTAAAGTTGGAGCATCCGCCTGGTGAGTAGTCACAACCCCTTAATGCATCGTTTTATGGTTGCTTCAGCGCTTGCTTAAGGTCAACCTATTTTCCGCATGTTAGGCCGAGAAGTACGGGTGTGACAAGGGCTGTACTGCCACGTGCATCAAGTTCACCAGCACCGTTACGTGTTAGGCTCTGATCTGGTTCAGTGTTCTCTTCGTACTGCATATACTGTACCTACGGGACATTTAAGCTTCGACCCTATCAGTTCATTGTTGTAAAATGTGTAGCAGCATTCAATACGTGCTTCTAACATTGTTTTTCCTGTTTCCAGGTAGTAAGTTTTATNTTGTTGTAAAATGTGTAGCAGCATTCAATACGTGCTTCTAACATTGTTTTTCCTGTTTCCAGGTAGTAAGTTTTATAATAAAACAGGCTGAAAAGGCCATATATTGTAACGATGCACCACGCTGTTATTGCCGTATGAAAGTTACCACTCGGTTAGCTCAGTGGTAGCAACATGAAACACTTTACAAAAGGCGTCAATTAAATATTAAATAAAGAGGTCAAGATCCGGTTCACTATTTTCAGGTATGCAGAGTACGAACAGGTTTCACAGACAAACAGAAAAATTAGCAGCGCCGCAGTGGTTTATTGATAATATACGTCATTAAAACTTGCATCACATGAAAAAGTTACGAAGGCAGGAGGGACGCCAGTTCCCTCCTGGAACCCTATCGACCTCCCACACTGACGGAAAGAATTTATTAGATTGTTAGAATTAAGTATATGCTGAAAAAGAATGAAGTTGAAAGATTTAGCGGTCGCTGGTGCTCGCCGGTTCGGGCGATATTCGTCACGTACGATGCGTCTTCCTTGGCTGCTTGTTGTTACATTTCTTGCTGGCGGTATTCGTCCAGAATTTTCATCTCTCGTGGCTACCTCCCCTTCTCACCCCAGGGTGCCACCAACTGTTATCAAATATGGGCATAGCGTGTGTCCCGCCATATCAAACTGCGTCGTAGGTAAAATATAATCCAAACCTTCTAGAACACAAACTGTTGACGCAATTCGGAAAGCTTTTATCACTAATGCTGACTCGTAACAAAAACTAAGATTTCCCGAAACGGCAAATGTACGGCCAATAAACATTATACCACGATAAACGAACTTCCACCGCTATATTTCAAATCCCGATAAAATATTACGAAGCCCCGTTAAACCAAAGAAAATGAACCGTGTCCTATAATTAATAATATTGCGTCATTACAATGTATGGTAACCAGCACGTGAATAATAAGCTTTCCATCAAAGATGTGTGCATTGGCCAATGTTCTTATATGTTGGCAATGCAAACGTAAGGTTACATTTCTTTGCTCCAAAATTAATTAATTTTCACAATTATAAAAAATATGAAAGATGTTGCAGGCAGACAATGGAAACCCCAACATCGACTGGCTGTGGATTTTCCACAAGTGAAAATTTTCAGTTTAATTGGTGTAAAATGGACAAATCGACAAATGAAAATATATCATGGCTTTTATTTCGCACTCAAAAACTTAGTATTTTTAGTGTGGCAAGAGAATTTTTTTGTACATGGACGTTTTTAAGTATTGCGTATCACGGCATTAGCTGTTTTATTTAGGTTTTTTTATTTCCATGATCACCACTTTTTAAAAATCTAACAGGCTTCAAGTATAAGAAAACTAACTTTACTGTTACTGCTGTTTTGGTATTTTTATGTATTTTGCCTTGTTTACTCATCACAGTTGGTACTTTTAGCTGTGCATTTGCTATAAAGTATGGGGTGATTTTGTGGTAAAATACTGCATTTACCATTACGTAGTGTAAATATTGGTGAAAATGTAAGTTTTATAGGTCCTTAGTAATATTTAGTTTGACACAATTTTGTGTCACTGTAATATACTGATACACAACCTAAACCTGTTTGAAAAACATAACCTCATGACTACTGTGTAAATTTATATATAAAAAAACTAGTTTTTGCACAAATCTCTAAGATTGTGTTTTTGCGAATCTTAGATTTGGTCGCCCCAACCCTAATTTATAGCATCCGTATTATCTTGAAAGTACAGTTCCATCCTCATCTGTGGTGTGTTTCCATTTTGTAGGTATACATATGGGGGGAATGTTCAATAATTTTTGTTAGAGAAGCATGCTACAAAGCAGCTCAAGGGACAGGTAGGTGACAGCCTTAACTGTTTCTGTGCAGCATTTTGGCTTGTAAGAAATGTCCTGCATTATTAATTTTACTGATAAAAAAATATTTAATTTTAATTAATTACAATTTCTAAAAAATACACATTTTCTGAATATCTATTGGGTATTTTGCTTTAACTACTTTCACATACAAGGATAGAAAATGTCTCCATATAAAAAACTAAATCAATTTCAGCATTGATTTGGAAGTTGACGAGTGTTGATTGTAGCATGGAGCCGTGGTTGCCGAGCGGTGAGTATATTTACTTCCTACCAAGGCGAATCAGGTTCAATTCCCGGCTGGGTCACTCCCGGATTTCCGCAAGTGGGAATTGTGCTGGACGATGCCACTCCTCTGCTGGTTTTTCTTGGGATCTCCCGTTTCCCCTGCCCTTGCATTCTGGTGCTGCTCCATTCTCACCTCATTTCACCTTCATCAGCTCTCAAGACCTCGTTGTTAAGAGCCACCCAAATCTCTCAACTCAACTTAATTGCAGCATGTATACAGATGGAGTAGAGTCAACTATTTAATAACAGCACTGGAAAGGTCATCTGCAGAAAGTAAATGAATCCCAACTATCACTAAAAGTGAAGAAAATTTTGCACTAGATGTCTTGTATATTAGGTTCAGACTCAATGGAAGTGGCTTATACTTTTAAAGTGAAGAATACTAGTTACCAACTGACCTTCCTAAATTGTCACCTATTGGAGTTTTTCTTTAAATGAATGGCTGCAAGGGTGGTGTTCAACAGAGATGTAATGAGGTTGTCTATGTTGGTAAAAATCCTTATTATCCTGCTCTAAGAAAGTACAGTCAACTCTTGGTTCTATGACCTTTTACAGTTCCAGGGAAAGGGGTTGTTGGAATTTGGACCCATTTTGACAACCCCCAACCGATATACACAAAAATTGTACCTGATCTGTATGTTTTGGGTGGTTGTACACATGAGGCTAGTCCTACATCGGTAGCTGTTGGAGATTAGTTGTACGTATGATCGTAGCCAGTCGTACAGTTGTACGGTTGATTATAGTCAATTTGCTGTATCTTCATACTTTTTAAATCAAACCTAAAAATCACCCAATTTGTTATGTATTCATTTGTTTCCTAAATGTGTATAACACACATTTTATACTTCTGTTAACATAAAAGTAACACTGTAATGCAGACTACATCGGCCTCCCCACCAACACACTCGGGCAGAGAATGAACGGTCACAGAGTAGACACTAAACAAGCCATAGCTGGTCACTTCCACAACCTGCAAGACAAACCAGTTGCGGCACATGCAGCATCACACAACAAAGATTTTGATTCCTGCTACAGTACCGGAGTTGAGAGAGCCCTACCACCTTCAAGCAATAGCTTGGAACTCGGACGCTGGAAATTAGCTCACCAATTTATAACAAAATCCAGGCAGTCCCAGGCATCAACATAATCACAACTCTTAACCACACTCATCAGCTATACCGGCAATTTTTCACTTGCAAAGTTTTCTAAAAGTATAATATATAAAAGGACAGGAGTTAAAGTACTCGCAGTGTAGTACTTGTCGACAGGCGCAAACACACCAAGAAAAATGCATTTTCCAAGCGGCTGCGTGTCGTCCTTTGTGATGTGTGCCTGTCGACAAGTACTACACCGTAAGTACTTCAGTTCGTGTCCTTTTATATATAAAATTATATTGTTTTTGGTTAAATTTAACGTGGACAGTACTAATATTGTAGCTATGAACTACAGTGTTTCATTTATGTATAATCAATATGTATAAAAACAGAGAGAAACTAGGTGTGTTGGAAATGCCCGGTACAAAATGGTTCTTGTGCAAAATATTATTAAGTTAAGTGCGCCCAAATGTGGGGCATTGTCCATTTAGTGTAACTTTGTAAACTTGGTTAAGCTTTGTCTTGCACGTACTGTAGTTGTGGTGGTGATTGCCGACAGAGTTCAGGTGCTCTGACTGCCCGAAGGTGTTCACCTGCAAGTGGAAACTGAAGATGCATGTCCAAGTGCATCTGCACCCTTTGAACCGTGAGGTGCTGCAGTGTCCCGACAACAAGTGTCCCAGGTGAGTCGCCCTCACTTCCTCCTCCTTGCTGCATTACTGTAATCTATAAAAAGCAAAACAGAAAAATTGTAATTCTTAAATATCACGTACAAGGTAAGGGACTTATTTTGTCCGGCCATGGAATTTTGATGAAATGAGAGTCATCAGAGCAGAATGTCGGTTACTTGCGTCTGCTTTCCACAGCAGAGTGTGTGAGATACTACATGTACTGTACTCAGCAGAGCAAGAGGTCTGGTAGAACGACCAGCTGACGGGGTTGACGGACATGCTTCAACTAACAAGGTACTCTCTTGGCCAGGTCAAGTCCTCGTAGAGGGCCACAAACACGCACATGCACAGATGCACACTACCCCCCTCCCCCTCCCAATGCCTCCTTTACACTCCTTTGAATTTCCCTTCTGTTCTACTCTTTCCACTATATTTATTTCCTCAGTTAGCTCTCTCTCCCCCTTACCACATCATTCCCTCTTTCACAAGCTTTCTCAGGCATTGCTCCACGCCATCCTCTCTCTTCCATATTAATCTGGATGTAGGATATAGGACAACCTCTAAAGTAAAACAACCCCCACATTAGTTCTGCTCTACAGAAAGAATTATTTTTCCACGTACGATTTGGTCACCTAATTTAGGTTTGTTTTCCCGTGGCACTTAAATAAAGATTTAACATTACCATATTCTTTGCAATTTATTATTTATTATGTGTGTGTACGCATGCACGCACATAGGTTTTGGGAAAAACTACAAGACTGAAAAGTTAATCATAACATGGATTGCCTTTTTCCCTCCTCCCCCCCCCCCCCC
>NQII01000039.1:1006658-1023253 GCA_002778355.1 Clitarchus hookeri
GGAATGGTGGTGCCAACCACATCACCTCAGAAAAGATATTTGATATAGGAGGTGGAGTGGGAGCGTAACTCTCAGGCCGGCCAGCAAGCACACAGCTAGCCCAAGGTACCTCTGACCCTATCCAAGGATTACAAGGTCCGTGCTTCTTGGTAGGTGGAGAGAACAGTGGATGGCTGGCTCTACTGGCAACGAGGAGCTGGGGGTCCACTCCACTGTTAGTTAGGCCACTCAAATTACAACCTTGGCAACTGTTGATGCTAAGAATCTACAAGGTCGTAATATATTTGGCATTGTGCAACAATTTTGGTTTTATTGTTTAGAGTTAATGCTCTGTATAACAGTGTTTGTATTTGCAGGTTTTACTTCCATAAATGCAACTTGATGCACCACGTCAAGTCGAGTCACGAAGGGAGGCGGTTCGCTTGTGACCACGCAGGATGCGAGCGAACTTTCTGCACCAAGGTAACAAACATTGCGACGTCTAAGCTCTTGTGACCGACTTGGTCCTGCATTTCTATGATAGTATTCTGAGAGTTATTATTAAATCTAGAAGTGTGTGCCAATCTTGGAAGGTATTTGTGTGTGGGGGGGAGGAGTCAAAGTTGCTAATGCTGAAGCTGATCTCTGATAAAAGTAGGAACTCCTTTGTTTATGCTAACACAATCATGAAAGTTAAAAATGTGAGAAAACTAAGAAACTTTAAATTGTACAAAAAAACTGTTGCCAAATACAGTGCGCAAAAAAAGGTTTTGCAGTATGGGGATTTGAGGAATACTGTGTTGGTCACAACCAAAGAGAAATGATGGGGTGAAAATGCACACTATATATACAGAGTATCACGCCCGACTTGACGAAACAAGCCAAAGACTACGAGAAAAAAAAGCATGATCTGTGGCTACGTACAACAAAATGACTGATTATGCAAAGAAAAATTTGCGCACTTTATACTGCAAAATTCCCAGCCGAACTTCTTGTTAACAGGGTTTTGGGTATCGCACATTTAAGTCAGATCTACAATAGCTACGGGTGCATTCTTCATAGAATGAACATTTTCATAATAGGTATCTTGTATATATGTACCTATTATTCGTTTTTCATGGGACCAACTGAAAAAAACTGAGCACGCGGGAAAACTCAACACCTGGACCACTCTCCTCCTCAAAAAGTAAAACCTAACCTCAATAATGAGTTGTTTGCCTGTAATGAACAGTGGGCATATCTTAAATACTGGATGAAACAACATATCTCAATCATTCAATACAAGTATTGTATTATAAAATATTGAAATGCACTTAATGCGTCACTAAATTTCTGCCAAATGTAGAAAAAGTGGCAAAAATCAAACAAAATTTATTAAAAACAATGATTTAAAATAGAAACTTGCTAAAAATAGTTAAATTTAAAGTACAGTAATAAAGTATGAATTTTCGTCATAATAAGGCTGCATATATATATATATATATATATATATTATTATTATTTTNTTTTTTTTTTTTTTTTAAGCTCTATTTTGGAGGTGAATTTTACACAGTTTTTATAGTTTCACATGTAAAAATCCGATTTTTTTAAATTGCATTTTACTCCGCTAAAAATTTTGTTGCCCGCTAAAATGTATATTTGTCCGCTAGATGTGTTTAAATTTTGCCAAATTTAACGGAAAGTCTGCTAAGTTGACAACACTCGCCATCTTGGGTGACAGTTGATATCACTGCATTACTCTTCAAAAAAGTTACTAGCGTAATCTTATTTTAACAGAGTTAGTCCGTGAAAACATACTGTGCCCCTTTAATGCTTGTAATTTACGTGGTTATTTACTGTACTGACCTAAAAATTATTATGTTTCCATTGTGGAACCAGAGTAAAGTTCAAATCCGTTCCGTCCATTATTAATGTTTGGTTCTAGTCTGTACCACATCCATTATACATGCGTGTTTTATTTGCATGTGCTGACTTGAAACAAAGAAGTGCCTGCAGTTATTATGTTTTACCTGTTTTTTGATGTGAGTAATTTAAAACAAATATTGATTGAATTATCAAAAATAAATTACCTACTTGTTAGCAATTGCAACGCTTCACAGCTAGTTGTGTACACTAGCATTTGAGGTTAGGGCGTATCTGTTTAACTGCTCTCGGCACTACTAAATTACGGTAGTACCATTTTTAAGATAGTTATTTCACAGATAAACAATTGTTCCGAATATATTTTGGTTATCAGACAGAATATTTGATCAATGGATGCTGGTAAATTAATGATGTAAGTATCTTAGCATGCAGGTTTTTTTAACATTGTTTATATATGATATTTGTTGGGACCATCCAAAGAAATTGACTGATAGGGAAATTGACATAAACGGGAATGCAACAACGAGGTTTCACTGTATAACGCTTGTGGTTTAAATTTGTCTGCAACACTGCATTGTGAAGACTGGAAGGCTTCTTTGGTGATATATTGTAAATACTCCTTCCTTTTCCTGACTGAACATTCAGCGAACCAGAGTCGATATGACTCCTCAGCACCTCCAGAACCTCGTTTATACTCATTCACAAAGTGAGCTCAACCCAGAGTGCTTTTCCAAGGTGATGCAATAATACGAAATTGGAAACAGCATCTTCAGGAGGTCGAGTAAAGCTTGTTTGGAGAAAGAGGATTGGGCAGTGGCAAAGAACTCTGAAGAATTTTTTTCCACGTGCCATTTTTTTTTTTCCTGCCTGGGGAACATGGTGGTAGGTTCCTGCTTATTTATTTATGTGTATATAACTGGTGTGTTTACTGTTTTGGTCATAGTAGAACTGAGATTTTGACACTGGCTCTCTGTCCCGGTTCTCAATGTCAAGAACCGGCACAACCAGTAACCGAAACTGACCCATCCCTAAATTTCACTCACGTTAGAATCCCAATATAAAAAAGAAGTCCAAAAAGTAGCATATGTCGTCAACTGTGGCAAAATAAATCCAAGTGAAACTGTGTAATGGAGTGGCCAATAAAATGAAATCAAACAAATCCAACCAAAATCCAAATTGTAGTCGGTGAAGATAATTCAGAATTCTTATTTATTTTAGCACTAGTTAGTCAGAAGAATACATTACAACTATCAAACTACTCAGGAATAACAAGACCATTATTTGTTCTGTGATGGGACCAAGATGCGTGGAACACGCAGGATATAAACAGGGGGTAAAAGGCGGAGTTATTTATGAATTGAAAAGAGAACTGCACCAGCAGGGGCAGCACCGTGCTGGGATATTTTTATTTTCACTGTGTGCAAGTAGGCCGCTAGGCTACCAAAAATATATAAAAGGACAGGAATTCAACTACTCGCCGAGTAGTACTTGTCGACAGGAACACACACACAAACAAATAAGGACATCACATTTTCCAAGCGGTGGCGCTATCGTGACGTTATGCTGGTTAAGCCAGCTTCATAATGCGGCGAGTTGTAGGACACTCGCCACTTGATGAAGCTGGCTTAGCCAGCAGAACTTTGTGATTGCGCAACCGCGAGGAAAATATGTCGTCCTTCTTTGTTTATATGTGCTTGTCGACAAGTACTACTCTGCGAGTACTTGAATTCCTGTCCTTTTATATATTTGATCTTTAATTAGTAATAATTTTCAATATGTTTCGGTCATAATGAATTTATGAACATTTGGCTATACATTAATTTTACCTTTGAACTACTCCTTAAAATTTGAAACAAAATGCTAGGCAAGTCAATAGCCAATAATTTAGCTGTACACATATGTATTTGCTAGCAATGATTGTCATCTGAAACATGTACTTTAAANAGTCAATAGCCAATAATTTAGCTGTACACATATGTATTTGCTAGCAATGATTGTCATCTGAAACATGTACTTTAAATGCTATGTTTGGTTACATTAGAGGGAGTGCATTGTGTGTGTCGGAAGGACATGGAAAAGCTCTGCTGATAGTGTNAAGTCAATAGCCAATAATTTAGCTGTACACATATGTATTTGCTAGCAATGATTGTCATCTGAAACATGTACTTTAAGTTTGGTTACATTAGAGGGAGTGCATTGTGTGTGTCGGAAGGACATGGAAAAGCTCTGCTGATAGTGTTCTTAATAGATGGTCTTGGGATATACAGTCTGTCTCCATGGTGGTACACACTGACAACTTGTGTAGGTGTCCCAAGGTGCTGGGAACACTGTTTTTTATCTACGACTGGTGTGTGTATAGGTGGTTCATGATAAAGTGAGCACTCTTAAAATCAGCCTATGAAAAAAAAATTGTTGCCATAACTGCATATATTTTAGCGTAAGCCATGACAGCGATGCCCACAGTTACGTTGGCAGCAAACTATGAGAAGTAGTTCCAAGTTTTAACGTCTTACTAGTCGTAAAGTGAAAAATAGTTGTCACCTGCAATTCAGTTTCTTTTTGTTGTATGAAAATTAGAATAACATTTGGCATGATTGTAACATGTTTGTCTATAACTCTTTCTCATCACCAGTTGGCTGACGCAACATTCAAGTTAGCGGGTCGATGTATTTTTTCTTCAATCTGCGCTAGTAATGTGTCAATAAAACAGCGGTGCACTACCAACATGCTTTTAAATGTTATTTTTTTAACTTCTGAAGTAAAGTCTTTATTAACACAATAAATCAAATATTTTTTTACACATGTTCAGAGTGAAGTGCCCTGGTTTCTGCTGTATTTGAACGTAGTTTCTTGTTCCAGAAATTCTTGAAATTTCACGTATGCCGCCTTGGAAAATTTGTTGCTGCTTGCAATTAAGTCAATATAAAATAACCTCGAATAAAGTTGAAGAAACTTCGTACAAGTGTGTTTGTCATATTTTCGGTATGTCTTGTAATTCTGAATGCTAAATAAAAATTGTGTGTGGTACTTAGTATTTCGGAGATTGCCAACTTACGATCGTGGAGCTGACACCTCGGCACGCTGACCATGTCACTCGTTTTGAAACAATGACGGCGTGAAAATGTTTTATACCGCACGTGAAACATTCCTTCACTGTTGAGGAATACGTTAAAACAGTATTGTAATGTCTGTCCAAACAGTTTAACTTGTACGAGTCTATTTGGACAACAAACCATCAATGTTTTTTTTTTTTTGGCAAAATCAGTTTCTTCATTAAATGTGAGGATGCAGTTCCATGAGATGCATTGTCATCGACTAGGTACTGTATTGCGCTTTTAGTATTTTTTGTGAAGTCAAGTTCATATCAGCGTAGACATTTAAATTTTATAAGCACAAAGTGTATTTTTCGTAAGCAGAACTGTAGGTTCTAGCAAACGTCAGTGTTTTGTGCTTTCAAAACTGCATAGCTGGGCGAATTTTCACAAAGCTCGCATAGAGTGACAAATATTATTAAAGAAGTACTACGTTGTAAACATTTTGATTCATTCTGTTGAACTATTGAGTTTCACGACAATTGTTTTTGTTACTCGTAATGTAATAGCAACGCCCACAATTTTCTTGTGCACAGCCTTCTATTAAAATATTGATTTTTGAGGTAATAATGCCATATAATTCTACTCATAAGTGTTGTTATAAACGTAATTCTTAGATCATACAACAATTTATTCATGTACGCTGTATTCTGTATGGAGTAAATACACTGTATTATCTGAAAGCATGCCTTTCTTTAACTGGAGAGTGTTCCAGAAGTGAACGTTCTAAACATCTTTGCTTTGTTTTTATAACAGGAAAAAGAATAGTGTTTAAATATTCTGTTATTCTGTTGACAAACTAAATAAAATATATTTTCTCGTGTCCTCGGAAGTATTGAACATAGTTAAAGGTATTGATTTACATCTAAACATAAAAAGAATTGTGAACATCAATCAATATTCACAAACCAATATCATTATCTGGGATTAGTGTGTATGTGTTTATATTGCTGATTACAATAAGTATTACTTTATGTTGTTTATTTAATGAGTAAGCAGTGGACGAAGTCTGCTGAAAGTTCGTGGCAGTGTTGATTTTGATAGATATGCAGAAAGATATGCAACCAACAAGATGAAATTATACATTTATCAGGACTTTCAAAAGTGCTCACTTTACTGTGAACAAACAGCTTTAACTAGTGATACCAGTAGTTAGGGCACTTTTGAACATATACAGTAATTCTTTATGAAAACATGTGCTTTAATATGTGTTGATTATTTTTAACCAAATATGTATTGTATGTAAATTTTTTTATTACAATTTTACTTACCAAAAACTGAAGGTGGTCTTATTTTCATATACAAATTTTAAGGTTAATTTTTTTTTTTTTTTTGTTACTCTTATAATTAGAATTCTTCTAAATGATATATTAGATGATTTATTTATAATTAGAAAAAGGATAATATTCCATTGATGAGGTATGAACCCATTAGCTTATTTTTCTATACTTTCTTGTATGATGCATACAATTTTTTGATACTTTAGGTAATAATATAATTCTATTAAGTATAATGGAAGTAATATTTTATTACATTTTTATTACATCAAAATAATCTTTTAATCAAAGCTGTACTTAATAATCAGAAATATATAGTGATGGACAAAGGCAGTGTGACTGCCATAGGTTTTAATGTACTTCAGGTGTTTACAGCTGCTTATGAATTGCAGATAATTTGGCTATGTTGAAAGTTTATTTTAGTCCTAAGATTAAATAATCCTACTAAATTACATACCCACCAAATTTGTGGCGAAATAAATATTTCCTGGAAACCGAAGTATAAGTCGTGGGTGTTATCTTATTTGCGAGGTGTCCTTTGTTTAGGTAAGTGCAGTATTTTAATGTTAAAACAGAATGGAGTACATGTGTGTCAATGTTTTCGGAAATTATAGAAAGTAGGGTCATGTTCTTGCATCTTATTTTTCTTCATCACAGGAGCATGACGACATGTGCATGGTCTTCTGTTAGTGTTCTAACGTTGTTAATGTAATCTGTATGTTGTTGTTGTTAGTCTTCAGACATGGACAACATGAATGAAGCCAGTGCTGATAGGAATTGGATGTGAGGAACACATCTTTCGTTCTGGTCAGCTTGAAGTGTGTGTGTGAAATGAGACATGAAATGGGGTGCAGCGATGGTGGAATGAATGTGAGAAAATGCAATGGGAATGTCCCAATAAAGCCCCCACAACGACGACAATGAATCCCTATCTGAAAAATTCCTCTCCGTAAGGGTTTGAAATTGAACCAAGGCCCCAGGGTTAAGTGGTTTTAGTGTTATGGCAGTTTTGCAGGCATTTAATATTTACGTGGACTCGTATATTTTCATTTTAAATATTTCCTTTTATGTTACAGTGAAACCTTATTAATAAAACCTTTTTTAACACCAGTTCTCATTTATAAAAAGTGGTTTTCTTCCCCCTTTGAATGATATACAGAGTATAATGTTAATTTGTATGTTTAGTAAAAAAAAATATTTGTTCATTTGTATTAGGATATAGTGTCAGGTCCATTGTTAAAATTAAGTCGTGATAGTGATAATAATGTCATATTTTTCAATATTCTGAATCACAGTTGGCATGTTAAATGTTTTGAGATTTTTTATAATCAAATCAAACCTCTCTAAATACAAACCATTATTACAGACTAAAAGCTCATGACCACTGAGGTGTTTTATTAAAGAGGTTTCACTGTAATTTTGACAGTATTTTATTTCTCATTTTCCTTTGTAGCTGAAGATGCAAGAGCACCAAAAACTGCATGATCCCTCTGCGCGGTTGCCTCGTCGGCGGTGCAAATCGAGGAGAAAGCGCAAAGATGTCGGCAAGCCAAAACGCAGCATCGCTGCAAAGTTGTCGGGCGTCTCCGTGCCATACCACGTCGAGAAACATATTCTTGAGCGCCCTAGCAAGCTGGAGAACCTGTTCATGGCCGAGGAAACTGAGAACTTGCTCAGGAGCGAGACGTGCACCACAGCAGTGGTCGATAATTCCAGACTCCAGAACGAGGGTAGCAGCTATGAGAACACCCCAGACGTAGGCGAAGCACACTGCAGTTCACACCAGTGGTTGGAGGATGTTGCCATAACCAACATTGAGAATATTTGTGCCGAAGCTGATTCTTCGACGGCACCAGCATCTGATCCAAGAGATTTGCCTGTAGCTGATACTGATAATCCAACCAACCTCGATGTGCCAAGCATCTTCATTAGTTCTACAGAAGCAAACTTGGACAGACCGTGTTTACCAGAAGACTGTGATAGGTCAGACATAACTGAGGAAGACTGTGAGCTGGATTCCAACTTGCAGATGTTGCTACATTGTTCTAGACTACTTGCTCAGAATGCCACCAACATGCAGTCATTGGTAAGGAGTATGTTGTATTTCTTATTTGCGGAGCAGTGTTCACATGAGGCAAGATGTGCTCTAAAAACGGGAAAATTTCCAGGATTGCTTCTGGTCTAGTACTATAATTTCTTGCATGAGAAAAGCAAGAATGTGATTTAGGACAAGTTAAGTTTTCCCAAGCAATTACGTATGTGATTTTGTTGGCTCTTAATCACGACTCATGTGAGCAACGGCATGTTATGTGTCAGGGTAGGAATATAATATCACCTGTCAGCACATAGTAAATAGAACTCTAGATAGTTTTCCTTCTTGCAAGAGGACTTCGGTGAAACCAAAAGTTGTTCTCCGGCTATAAATTTACAGAATTTGAAAAGGGATGCAGCCTGAATTGTTTACCTGTGCAGTATCCATAAACATTTGAAAATGATAAAAAGCCTTTTTTTGTGATTTCAACTGCGGTGAGTTTCAGATCTGAAAGTTTTACTTTAAGTTTCCAGTGTGTAGAAAATTTTTGTGTATTAAAGTGTTCCCCTTCAAGGAATTAAATTTTCTAATATGTAATCTGAATTTTGCATGCACTCTCTTTCACAGCTTATGTGCTCTCTATTTGGTGTGGTATTTTGCTTTTAAAGTGTAGTGCAAGGTAAATAGTGCCTCGTGTGAACACTGTATCTTAGGAGAGTATTGTTGAAGCTTTCTGCCAATTCATTTCAGGACTTGTAATAACATGTTTCAGGATCAGAGGGTTGAGCAAGGAGATATGTCTCTGCAGGAAATCGCAGACCCCAACCGGAATTCACAGGAATCTGTGGCCAGTAAAACTACACCGTGGTTAACAGGCCACGCTGCAGAAATTGGTAGACGAGATGCCTGCTCTCCCAAAACTAGTGAACGTGCTCCTCACTTGAATAAGAGGCGATCACCTTTTGAAAATTCAGATGCACAACTTGCCGCGGGATGTCAAAATAAAAATGGGAAACACTTAACCAAGTCACGGACGTTACGAACAAGTTGTGTTCTTCCTCGAGCTTCAGGTGAACTTCGTACGAGGGATGACACTGACGTGACAGGTACAGATTGTGCTGACGTGGGCTCTGACAGCTTACGAACTAAAGCAGACTTATCCGCGTGGAAATATGAAAATTTTGTGAGCAGCACTGTGCCATCGAGCGAGCCTGATGCGGCAGGCTCTAGTGTGTCGACGCATGTTAGGACACGTGAAAATGAAGATCCCGGTGCATGTGTGAGCAGTACCGTAACTGTGAGCGATGTTAGGGCGGGAACTGTGTGCGACTCACGATGGCAAGTTAGCCGAGAGCTGGCGTGCACGGACGCAGAGGCTCTCCCGAGCTCCCAGCATGACAGCAGACTGCGGGCAGGGCTGTGCGGGGGGATGGATGAGACGGAGGGGAGAGCTGGCTCTGAGGAGGGAGGCTACGCCGGCAGCAGTTCCTGCGAGAACTGCCAACAATGTGCCAGGTGCATGGACCGGAGGAAGAAGAAGAGAAGGCGTAGCACATCCACCCACAAGGTGAGTTCACTAGACATAAACATCATGACACTCGTAGGGGTTAACTGGGTTTTCATTTTGTTTAACATATTAAACCCAAACAGTGAATAGTATGTTGAGTGTTACCTGTATAATATTACGTTGCAGTGAACTTTATGGAAANNNNTGATGTGGTGTTAATTTATAAATGCAAAAGAAGTTTGGAGACAAATTGAACATGGCTAATTGTGTATATGACGAAGAATTTTTTAATGTACAATTAGAGTAACTTCCAAAAGATTGCTGTGGCGTGCCTTTCTACATGCAGAATTTGAGACTTGGGCTGTTTCTCAATTGTCAGTACATACTTGTTAAGTATATACATATTCGTACTTGCCGTTGTGTGTACTTACCCTGACTATTGGAACTGTTTTTTTGGGTGGGGGGCAGGGGGCTACTTGACTCGTTGCACAACCTGGCATAAATAACACAAACCACTAGAAAGTAGACACGTGTTTTGTCATCCTCAGCTAATAACTCTATGGTTTTTGCTGTAAATAAACATTTTGTGTTCTATGTTAGTTGTCTTTGGTTGCGTTTATATATGGTGTTTGGTGTTGTTACAGAAAAGTAACAATAATGCATTTGTCATGTGTAACAGTTAGGTTACTATAAACGCAGATAGAATGTTGCACATTGGTTGCTTCGTAGAGCAATAAGACGGCGGGTAGGTAGAACCACAAAAGGTCCCCATCATAGGTTATATACATGGCGTTTGAAAACAAACATGGCGACCACCGCAAGTACGCAAATTCACCCAAGAAGTAAGCAATTTCGTGTACTTGGCTAGTACAGATGCCGTGTGTACTGTACTAGGAATTGGGATGTCACTAGTGCATACTTAATGATGTCACAGGCAGGGCTTAGTATGGACATGTATATACTCTAAGGGAATTGGGAACAGCCTACATTAAGGTTATTTTATTTTGTACCATTGTTTAAGCATTTTATCTCATACCAGAATTTAATAAAAATTTTGATGAAATGCAGGAAAAATTAATTAAAAATACATCAAAACCAGCTAAAAAATATTGATGAAAGTCATCAAAATTTGTTATTACAAGTAGGCATGTCTAGTTATTTGGTTGAGAAGGATTGAACCTTGCCTTCTTAGATTTATAGGATTTTTTATCCCAACCAGGCAGTAAAGTTTATATATGAGTTGTACAGATCAGCAGGGACTTAGTAGATTTTCTGGAGTTGTTTGGGTTTAGCTGCTGTTGAATCTTGTCATTTTTATTATGTCCGAGCCATTCCCCTGTTTGTGTGTAGCATGCAATGTGATGCATGTGCTCTGCAGGCGAAGATGCAACTCCCGAGGTTGTTCTCCGTCGTCAGTACCCAGCAGTGGCTGTCGGCGATGCTGCTGGCCATGCGATTGACAATTCCCGAGATTGAGGATCCCATCTCGCATCAAGCTCAGCAATCTGAAACTAGAGAAAATTCAGACTTTCACTAAGAACTTTTTGAAGTAATTGTGCCTTAAACAGTATGTGCCAAAAATATTTTTTTTTAAATTATTATCTAATGTATACATATTTCTTATAAATTCAGTATTCCTAATCAAACAGTGCTTTTTTAATCATCCATCCCCCATCTGCCAATCTCTCAGGTGTTTTATTTAGTTTTATGTTCTTAAAAACTGTATTACGTATATGTTCTGTAGTCGTCAGCTAAGTGTAAACCCTTTATTCACACACTTTGAGGGACTAAAATAAAGTATAGAAAAGTATCAGTGACTGTACAAAAGAAGTTAATCAAAATCATAACATTTGGATTTACAAGATTTAGATACATAAGTTAAACTGTCTTGACGTAATGCGGTACAATTTTATATTTGTATAATTTACAAAACTCCACGTACAAGTTTCTGTTGCATCGTTGATATGGGGTTTTATCTGAACTAACTGTGAAGATAACCATGTACCTGTCATTTTCTGTGCCCAAGCGAGATGGGGTCTACTGTATATCTGAATTATGGAATCTAGCCTACAGACATAACCTTAACTTTTCAAGGTTTGTTGTGCTCATATTGCCAAACTAAATTTGTATTATTCTAGATGTCAAACATGTACANCTGAACTAACTGTGAAGATAACCATGTACCTGTCATTTTCTGTGCCCAAGCGAGATGGGGTCTACTGTATATCTGATTATGGAATCTAGCCTACAGACATAACCTTAACTTTTCAAGGTTTGTTGTGCTCATATTGCCAAACTAAATTTGTATTATTCTAGATGTCAAACATGTAGAGTAAAATCTCATAACTTACGTCAATAAAGCCTCAACTTTTGTAATTAGTAAGGAAATTATGGCACTATTAGTCATTTCAGTAAAGAAAATCAATATGGAATTACAAAGAAATAGTTTTTCAGATAAAATGGTACTTTCGAAAATATGAAAATGCACTAAATTCATCCTGCAAGTAATGCATGGTTTGCAAATGTTACACACTTATTACTTATTGATGAAGTTTTCTTTGTAAAATGATCACACCATTTATCCTTGATGAATAGCATTGAAGGAAGTTTGTTCAGAAGATGTTTAACTTTTCAAATAAATTAATATTTCGGTAACAAATCAGCTACATTTTTCCTGCAAGAAGCCTTTGGAAATGGATATCACACTCGGTAAAATGTGCTGCTCAATGTTAATAAAATTTTTGACAACGAGGGGAGATGAAGTTTATGCTTCTGGGGTATCATTGTGACGCACGACACAGTCATGGGAACAAGATTTCTTTTCCGAGCCAGTCGTTTTCCCGCTTCTGGGGCGTAACTCAGTGCCGGCATTTTAAAAGTAGTTTTGGCAAACTGAGTGTCTCTGTTGATAATTGTATGATGCGTCTCTCGATGCATGTGGGGTTACCCAAGTGTGAATGGGTCATGTATAAATGTGGCAAGGGGCCTCGTTACTGACAGTGCACTCGGCGGTTTTGGATCTGATGAGTTAGGCAGCCTAAGTGACCGTCGCTGGTATGGAATAGGTTCCAGTTAGGGTTCTGGACTGGAATTCATTGAGATGGGCGACTCGTTGCACTTGCCACTGGTCGAATCATTGGACTGGCAGCTGATTCTGGGAGTCTGTCATACAATGAAGAGTTGGAGTTGCCCCAACTAGAATAGGCTGACTTATCAGTGGGAGGGTGAGACTCAGCCTAAGGATGGTGTGTGCTGGGGACTTTTACCACTGGACCAAAGAGTCCTTGGGGCAGAACCAGCTATGGTGCTACTGCTTAACATTAGGACTAGCTGAGCTTTATCTCAGATCTAAGTACTGGCGATAACTGTGCCCAGTCTGGTCGACAAGTGACGTGTGGTGTACTGCCTTGGCCGTCCGGGCTTCGCTCCGACTCCCATGTCTAGAGGGAAAAGGCATTAAAACGTTCAGAGTATAGTGAAGGTAATTGCATCTAGGGGAATCTGTAATACTATATTAGCCAGTGTGTGTGTATAGAGGAGAGATGATTATTCCAGACAATTCCATGGCCCTGAGCTGATGAGTGCTGGGCATGCAGCAACCTGGTCCACAGTTCACCTTTAATGTGCAGTGTACCCTGTGGGGGGTTCCCCATGACGACAATGTGAGTTACCAAGGCTGGTTGCAGATTGTGCGCGTCTTTAAATATACCATAGGACCTTCAGTTATAGGGCCCACAGACACCCTATGTCCTGTTCTCCCTTGATGGGTGCGATTCCTTTAGGTACACGAGTTGTAAGCAAGAGTTAAAGGTAATTATTTTTAGGAGTCGTTAGATTGTAAAGCGTTGCATTAGGTTAAGATGTACGAAAGGTACCTAAGGAACTTTAACTCATCTCGCTTTGGTACACTGTTGAAGACATGGCGGCTTATATGGTCAGAGTTAATGTCCCCCAGGCACCGACTATAAAGTGCGTGGAGGTTGTGGGTATTGTAATGAAGTAGACTATTACTGTTGTATTTTGAAGTACGAATATATTGTCTTGTATATATTCACAAATACACAACATCAACACTTGAGAGGTGCGGTACTGTGATAGTTTGGTTACTCGGATTTACTGGGCGAATTCGTGGTTGAGTGGGCTTCTCGTGACGGTGATTGTCATACTTAACTCTTGTTGCGGGTGTTGTCAGCTGTGGTGGGTGATCTCCGGCGATGGGTAGGCCTTGGCAAGGCCACAGTTGCTGCTGACGTACTGACGTGGTCAGGGGTCCGAACCCCTGACCTGACTCTCTGCTCGGCGATCTTCTACTGACTGGTTGACTTTACTGACGTAACTGATTCTCCCGACACGGAGTATCGCAGCCTCTGACTGCCCCGATATGACTGACTGATGTACCCGATATTACTGACCCTCTCCTACTCTCGAAAAGGGGTTTTTATGCTTGCAAGCCCTTAGTCTTAATTGTCGGCACCGTGGCGCCTTGTGGGGGAGGTGAGGGGGTGAAGTGGCAGAACGCAGAACAAAGCCTTCTACCACACGTGTCCTGATTTCTGAAGTTTTAGGCGGGGGTGGGAGGGGTAACTCGCCCGTAGTTTACTATCGTCAGCTAAACTTCCGTGGTGCGTATTTTCTGCGTTCAGGCGAACTACACGTGATAATTTGCTGATAACTTGAAAAAGCCCTGCACTCCACAGATCTCCCGGCGGGTAGGGGCGTACGAAGATAAGGGGGGTGGGAGGGGAAGGCCTACGCTTCAGCTCCACGTGTACCGAAATTTTCCACCTGCCTGTGGTCCCACGTGCCGTCTCGTAGGCGCCAGCGAAGTGCGCTAGGCGGGGGGGGTGAGGGGGTGATGGATGTGAGTCAATGTCGTGCTATAATCCCTAAACCGGCACGCGACAACTTTATGGACAAAACTTTTTTTTATTAAAACTTAATTTAGTCACCCTACTACTTGCAGAGGAGGGCACCTGGCACGACTGCTCAATTGGAGCTGACAAATTATAATAGAGCACTGAATTAATGCAATGCACACAATAAACAAACCTTGGTGTACGTCATGAAGCAATGGTACTAAGCTTAGACGTAACTTGGAGAGGGAGATTCATGTAGGAGTGAGTGTGGAGTGAACACTGCAGGCGTCACGAACGGTCTCTGGCAGGTAGCACGGCTGGACGCTGGGTAACACTGGCTGGTGTCGGGCGTTGGCGACATTGTGGCAGATGTTGGTGTTCTCTGCAGGACTTGAACACGGGCTGGCCGTTCACGGCACGGTTGTAGATGCTTTGAATCTCGGCAACGGTGCTCCGTGAAGGAGCCAGTGGGGCAGCAGGTCTCGAGACCAAATATGTCCGAGAGATGCCACAACATAATTCTAGATATGCATGGCACGCAGGCCTATGTAGTCACTCAAGGCTGCCGATCCTTTCTTCCCACTTCGCGGCGCCTGCACACAGCGATGTGTGTAGAAGGTGGAGGTGGTAACGAGTAGAGTTGTCTGCTACGCAGATTGCATTCAGCACTCGCTTCAAGTGGTTGTCGGAGTCGTCAGTCTTATTTGAGGCAGCTTTAACGTTCCGTTTAAATGACGTGTCACTAGCTGAGGTTGGGGTTTGCGCTTACTTGGTGGCATATGTCTAAAAAAATTAATTGGTTATAGTGTCACGTGCAAACTTTATTCTTAAGATATGTGCCTATTGATTAAAATAAATATTTAATACAAAAATTATTTTAGTTTTGCTTGGAAAATTTTTAAACACAATCTTAACCGGAGGAAAAACATACTTTGACACAAAATTTCTAAAAGTTTTAGGAGACGAGGGTAGCAGTTTTACAAAGTCATTCCCTTGAAGGGTAACTGTATGTTATGAGATGCTTTGAGTAATACTTTAAATGACATTTATAGATACTGTGAACAGTTTTCATACGTTGCACATATGAATGCTGTAGAGAGAATAAGACCTGTTGAGTGGTAAGGAAGAATGATCGTATAGTGTTAGAGAGGAGTGGCTTGTTGGGTGTTGTTGGTATTGACTACATTGTGCCTTAAACATCATTACACTGTAACAATCTGCTTAATTATGTGGGATGGCAGTTGTCGCTTCCACCTGAAGCTGCTACCACGTACCGTCTCACCCTAGCTGCATCAAAACAAAACACATTCCTGCATCGCTGAAGCCTTCCGAAAACAGGTGAAAACACAGTTGTGTCTACCTTCTCACTCTAACCAAACTGTGTCAAAAATTTAATGATCTGCTGTGGTCCAGAGCTTCTGTGATAAATAAAAAAAACCTTACTTTTGTAATTATTGACCTAACTGAAATTATACATTTTTAAATGCCAAAAAACAGCAAATGTACACAAAACTACTAACTGCCAAAATGTTCAAGGTATTTTTAAAGGTTTCAATGTAATTGCAGTTTATTGAGAGTGGAGTATTTGTTACAATTGTTTGCAAAAACATTCAGCTAACCATTGACAGCAACAGCAATTTTGTTACCAATTAATTTTTCACCAAAATAATTATAATTTAAGAAAAAACTTAATTGTGTTAATACAGAATTGTTAAATTATGAGAGACCATTGCTACTTAAAAAAAGGTTTGGAATAACGTATTCACCTGTGAGCTAGGTATAATTTTCATTGTGTTCCCATGCAGTAGCAATTTCTGGGCATCTCATTTTGTGTGTTGTCCTTGTAGGCATTGAATGGTAAGATAGCCGGAAATACACCGTATGCACATGAAATGTCCGACAAACACAAATGTTTTCAGTCTTGTAAAGGCAGTGTCCTTGCTCATATCTGGCACATCAATCATTGTGGCTTTCTCTCCCCCCCCCCCC
>NQII01000039.1:1023546-1116418 GCA_002778355.1 Clitarchus hookeri
TCCGTGCGTCTATCTGTTTGTCTGTGGCATTGTACCGATTGGTAGCACAGACCAGTAAGCAGGTTCCGGAACACTAATACTACATGTAGAGTCTTTTGAAGTGTCTGCTTTACCTGATTTTAAATCTTAATCCTGCGCAGCTGCCAGATACGGGTTTGCACAAGTTCATCTAACACATGCACACAAATTACATTGAACACTGTTGGCAGTCCACAGCCATTGCACACTAAATTTTTAACACTTTTGAAATGTTGATGCACCGCAGGCAACATTTATCAGCCTTCACCTCAACTGTGAATCCCCTTGTAAAGCTCAATTAGCAACACACGCTATTAAACTTATGTGATGCGAGGGTAGTGGCCTGCAGAGCTTCAGCTGCCACCTGCATGCCGATGGTCCACTTCACCCTATGCTGTGTTTGGGCGTGTGCTGTCCTACCACGCCTCCAGGTTTAGGCCGAGGAGTGGTAACTCACTGCACAACAAGCGTCCCTTCTCTCTTTTTCTCCTTTTCCTCCCTTCCCCCCTCTTCCCTCTCTATTTTCTTGCCTTCCCCATCCCCTTCGCTTGCCCTGGGTTCAACGTTAAAATATCGGCTGCAGGCCAGAGTTCGTGGCGGTTTCGCCTCAGCACAGTTGCAGTATGTTACTCTGCCAGAGTGCGTTCCAATTTCAACTACGTCTACAAGATCCAAGCTTCACCATTAGTTTAAGCTGTAGTGCTATTACCCTTGCACTGAATGTACCAAGTCTGCTGAACGTAGAAGTTGCCGTCGCCCCACGGGCATCTGAAATCACATGCCACTAGTGTTTGGCCCTTCAGATCCTGGTATGGGATATTGTTTGTTCTTCACTATCTCCACAAGCTTTGCCTTTCAACACCCATTTCCTACGTTAATCCCCGTTTTGACCCACGTTCACATATGTTTCTGCAGGCTAGAACCTCCCTTCACCCTTCAGGATAAGTACACAAAGCATCCCTCTTTATGCTGTGGACCAGGGTATGGCCTTGTCGGTCACCACCAGACAGGGGCATTTAACTGCTGTTGCAATCTTCAGTGGAGTACTTGGTATAGCAGAATGCAGTCAGGAAGCCCTTTGTTTTAGTCAGGGAGATCTTGGAGTCTGGCCAGAGGACCAGGAGGGTGTACTCCAACTGACGTGAGGAAGCTGCAAGACAGGAATGCCTCAACCACCACACAGTCGATTGCTACTACTTAGGTCAAGCACCATCAAAAGCCTAGAGGGCTGTTTTGTCTCGACTATACAAAGATTACCACGCACAAACACACTCATTCAACGGGACCCCATCATCCAGGTTCTTAGGAGGGGAAGCCGTCACGAGGCCTGCCTACTAAAAGGCAACTCAAACAGTTGGGGTGTCGACAATTTTTTTTTGCGTCCAACATAGCGCCAGAGGGGCCAATTTTCTGAATGGGACTTACGACTGTGACGTNCCAGGTTCTTAGGAGGGGAAGCCGTCACGAGGCCTGCCTACTAAAGGCAACTCGAAAAGTTGGAGGGTCGAGAATTTTTTTTTTTGCGTCCAACATAGCGCCAAAGAGGCCAAGTTTCTGAGTGGGACTTACGACTGGGACGTCCCTGAGGTAACTATATCAAACTGTAACAGGCTGTGTGAACCGACAGCTTCGGGAAGTCGATCTGAACACCCAGTGGTGCTCAAAAACCTACCAGTATAGCATCTTATTGACGAATTTAATAAGGCAAAAGTAGACAGAATTGTGCCGTCTAGGATTGCCCCTCTACTGATGTAATCGCATTAAGGACTAGCCGGTTTACCAGAGCAAGGTCAAGCACCAGACCCGACAGAACGATCGAATCAAAACTCTTGGCCCGACCAAAGGGAATGTCTTCCAAGTAGCAGCGAAGGAACCAGCACCATCAGGGAATCGGTCAGCCGGGGAGCCCTGTGCAGTGAACGACTCCCTACGTGTAGCGGTTCTCCAAGAAACAGCAGTGGAGTGTAGCGGTTCTCCGCGAAACAGCAGTCGACAGTCACAGTCAACCTGGATAGAAGAGAAATTTTGGCTAGATTGGATATGGCAGTGAATCCCAACTTTATTCGGAAATGTGAGCTCCCACCTGACTACAACAATTTAGTCCAAACGACCACATCCAGTACTATCTACGTGACCCAGGTGGGGGCAACATTAAGCCTGCAGTTCAGCGTAGAGCTAATAATAATTCTTATCAGATTCCATGTTGTGGGAAGACTAAGGAAGATGCCCGTTCTGGGACAAATATGGCCCTCAGAACAACTAGCAATAAGTTATCATCAACAGGAATTCATATACCTTGGCGCCCTTAAACGAAGGTCTGTGACCTGGAAAAAGTTCGTCAAAACCGATCTTAAGCAAGCTATAACAAGAGAAGTGGTGGAACTGATACAAACCATACAAACACACCGGAAGGTGTTTGAGCAGATAAGCACCCAACATCAAACTGCAACTATATCTCGCGAGATCCACCTCGCTTCCCAGGAAATAATACACAACAAATCAGGAGAAGTATCAGCCAAGAAGCACACCATCGGACTCGGCCTTCAACACCGTGGTTGTTTTGGTCCTTAAGAAAGATAGCATCCTGCAGTTCTGTGTCAGCTATCTTGACCTGAACCAGATCGCCTAGCTGGTAGCTTCCCCAGCAATTAATATGAGGCACCTACTGTGGGCTCTTGCGGGAGCCCATATATATTCATCACACTCGACCTGCGCTGAGGATAATGGCAGGTACCAGTCCATCCAGATTCTGTCTCCCATACCTCGTCGACTGCTCGCAGCAGGGAGCCCCACCTGTTTAAAGTGATGATATTCGGCCTCAAAAACGCCCCAGTCACCTTTCAACATCTCATAGCTGCCGTCATCCTAACTGACCATCTGGGAGAATTTTATTATGCCCACCTGAACGACGTTATGTTATCCAGGAGCGCCAAAGACATTTACAACTGGTTTTGAAAATGTTCGAAATCCATGGTGTCACTTAATGTGCTGTAGCGACCGCTCCCTAGCCCTTTATCTTGCAACAGCATCGGTCAAGGTGCAGTATTATGCCAGGAGACAGCCGAAGACAAGAAAATAGTGATATTGTCTGACAACGAAAGCAGGTGTCACTCGAACGATTTGGGAGTACTTGACTGTCACTTGGACACTCAAAAAGTTCTGCTAAGGATCCACATAGAAGAAGCATCATTCATTCTACAAACAGACAACCGATATCAAGCCTGTGTGGCTAGTGCCACCAAGTCTAAGTTGAGGCAGTGGGCTCTTCTACTGCAGGAGTTCACTTTTACCATACAGCACTCTCAGAACTCTGCACAAATTACCGGATGCTCACTCCAGGGTGCCTAATGGCAGCCAAGAGACCTCATAACCTAGAAAACTGGAAATGTGGTCTCCCCAGAACTGGTAATTTAAGGCCCAATTGAGACAGACAAGTATGTGAAGTCGTTAGGAGCTCAACCAAGCTGGATAACCTTTGAAGATAGCAACAGGCTGATCCATAAATTAGGGATCTAGTGGGAAGGCAGACCCATAGTTTCAAGGAAGAGCAAGGCTACATATAGTTATGCCCCCAATCCAGTTTCAAGAATGGAAACTGTGGGTGCCGCACAGCCTTAGAGAGTAACCATGTTTTCATTTCGCCACAAGCACCCTCATGCAGATAACCCTGGAGTAAAGGAAACCCTCTGAGAAATAACCCAGTGGTATACCTGGAATGGAGTTAGCCATGAGGTTGAAGCCTATGTCTAACAATGCTGCATTTGTGGTACCATAAAAACCCCTGGAGCTATTACAATCCCATGGTAACTGGCGCATTCATGGACACAGATAGCAGTGGACGGAGTGGGACCATACCCACGGCCGCAGAATGGGAGACAATGCCTATTGATAGTGAGTGATCTGTTTTCCTGATGAATCAAGGCATTTATCCTCTTCAAGGCAGATGCAAAGACCAAAACAACCACACTTGTAAAGTTATTTTCCTGCTGGGTCTACCTCTTCTGGATCAAGTCGGATACCAGAACTCAGTTCACAGGGAAATGTATGTAATCGCTGGAGAATTTAACAGTGAATTATTATAGCAACCACCCTCGAGGNGAACTCAGTTCACAGGGAAATGTATGTAATCGCTGGAGAATTTAACAGTGAATTATTATAGCAACCACCCTCGAGGAAATCTACCAGCGAGGAGTAATCAGGATATTAAGAAAAGCCTCTGGATTCACAAGTAAAATGGGTAACATAGATGGGACACATCTGCCAAACATCCTGTTCGCCCTTCGTAGGCGGTGAAACGAAGTGTTGGAGGCCTCGCGTAGTGAACTACTGCTTATACGTCCACTGCAGAAACTCAAGGAGTCTGACTGGGAGGCTGAACCCTGTGAAGACCTCAAGTAAAGAAGGTAAGGGGAGAGAGCATAAAACATGTGTTAAAAGCTCGTCTGAACCAAGCCTTGTGTATGAGACATAAATACTCAGCACACCTCTTTTAAGTCCACGCGAAGGATAAGAGAGCAGTTATACGTTAAAATGCGACCACGTAGCAGCAAGTTCTCACTTTTATGCCGGGTTTCACACCAAGTGGGAAATACCACAATGGGCTTGTGAAAGATGCAAAAAAATCCTGTGAATAGACTAGGTTGGAAACATCTGCAAAGTGCGCATATCTCATCAAAAGAGCCGCCAAACTTGTGGTAGATTAAGATACTGCACCTTGTCAGCTGCTGCCACCACCATCATGTGTAGCACCCAAGCACGGATAAGAAAGAGATGGGCTAGAAGAAGCAGCACCAGCTAAGTGCACCTCCCCACTGTGTGGGCTCGCCATAGCATCTGCCACACCACGGACCTTCACTCAGCCGCAAAGCCTGGCGGTGCCAGTGCAAACCTAAGAGGAAAGAGATAGTCCTTGCCCTTCCTCCGGTGAGCCAACCAATAGCCAGCGAGCAGGGAGCTCTGCCTAATTCCGAACCTGCCCTGTCCCCTCCACCAGTCGCGTAGGCACCAGAAAGGAGAAAGCCTCCTGCTATCATGGAGGATAGGTGACCCTTTATCCACCTGCTGCTCTGCTANCGTAGGCACCAGAAAGGAGAAAGCCTCCTGCTATCATGGAGGATAGGTGACCCTTTATCCACCTGCTGCTCTGCTATGCTCAGATTCCCCGGCCTTTACACCCATTGTCCTTGACCCTCCTCCATCTGATCCAGTGCCACCACCACAGCCAGCTGGCAAGTACATCCCACTGCAGTGCAGACAGCAGCCATGGAAATCCTGTCGAACCACCGTTGAAGGGAAGCCAGGACCCTACCACGAGACACACTAGTGCCGATCCCCTATCTACAGCCGGCTTTCTACCGTGGGATTNAAGGGAAGCCAGGACCCTACCACGAGACACACTAGTGCCGATCCCCTATCTACAGCCGGCTTTCTACCGTGGGATTGACTATGTGTGAAAGGTTACCCTGTGACCCCGCACCTGCTAAGAGCACAGACACTGTATGTGTGAGATGTCCACTCCAACTCCGCACCCACTGATAACTACCCTACTATACAGCAGCTTGATATGACCGGGGACCCGGGGATGAGGAAGATGATTTTATCTTACCTTATGTGGTCAAAGCACATAAATTGATTAACATGCCCAGCAAAAAAATTCAGAGCATGAGTTAAAAATTTTGGTCGTGTGGCCGATAGCCCATGGGTCCCTGGGGTCTTCTGTATAAAGAAGTGGTAGATAGTACACTTAATCCAATTTTGCCTTCCTGTTTTACTTACAAATAGCATCATACACTGGTTAAGCCGGACTCGTGAGACTGTCTCGCACGCAGTTAAAATTACTTACGGAGCCTGGTGCTGCAAGTGGGTGCAGCACCCTAAAACAAACTGAGGGCTTAAGTACACTCGGAGAGAAAAGTAGGGTGAAATGTGATTTACTGCTCACTTCCTTAGTGTATGGAGGCATTATGTAGCAACACTCTTAAAGCACANAAGTAGGGTGAAATGTGATTTACTGCTCACTTCCTTAGTGTATGGAGGCATTATGTAGCAACACTCTTAAAGCACAATGGCTCAGAGCAAGGCTCGCCGATAGCCGACACGGAGAATTGGCGTGAAGCCAGACAATGAATTAAAGATTGCACAAGACGCGATATCCTACACAGTGGTTACAGGATGGCAGATGATCCTCCTGTAGGCACGGTTCCTGTTTTACATGTCTATAGCAAATGAAAATAGTTGCAGCAAAATTTGAGGGTGCCGATGGGAATCACACGGAACAACACTCACGTACTGCTGCTTGGCCTGAGTGCTGAATCCAGACTGGCATCATGGCTGCGACGTCGGCAAGACTTTGCTGGAGTCTGCGCCAAAAATGCGAAACTACAATGACTTATACATAAACGAAATATGTGGTAAGCCATACACAACCTGGCACAATCATTATAAAAATTGAAATAAAATGTCANCTTATACATAAACGAAATATGTGGTAAGCCATACACAACCTGGCACAATCATTATAAAAATTGAAATAAAATGTCAGGCCAGTTTTGGTAGTCTGTTGAAAAGTGAAGTACATATGCAAACACTCACTAATTTATAACAGAAATTACGATTTAAAAAATATTTAAGGGTTTGTGCCCCTAACGAGGAGCTTCTCCACCAGGCGAGTCAAAGCTCACCAAAAGGGTGAGGGCAGGCATGATCGAACACACAAAACATAGACATTTGTTGTTATATACTTTTAATTGGGCTCTGATCTTATGTAGGGTTTGCCTAATTTATTACTTTACTATTAAATCGCACTCCCGCCATTTTATTCCACTTCTCCGCACAAATATCGCCCTTGATGTGACACCTCTGTGAGATGTGCAAGACATCGCGGCACGACCTGTCCTGCATTCTGCTAATTGCTGGAACTTCTTAGGGCCATGGCTTTCGGGGTGACTCCATGCTGGGCCGCTTGTTATTCGTCCTTGTGGTGAATTAACCAAGACGGCCACTTAAGTCACGTCAGCAGTTGCTAGGGTGAGTGTGTTCTGACCTTGTCTTCGCCTCGTGTCGGACTCATTGGATCGCTGGTCGACTAGGGTACGGTGCCGTTCAGGTTGTCCACTGAACTCTGGCAAGGAGATCTTAAGAAGTGATACCTTGACCTTCCATTTGCTGGTAACATCTACATGTGTAGCCTCCATTGTAATCTTCAAAGTTCAGGGTGTGGGCTGTGTGTGCGTCTTTATCGTAGCCTGTTAGTTCATTAGCTGCCTTTCCAAAAGTAATTTAATCTGTTTAGAAGTTACGCTTTATTTACAGCAAATCTCGCATTGTTGTACGAAATAAATTTTTCGTGAAGGAGTCTGAACTGACACAATTTAAATGAGTTAAAGAAAACCCATGGCCTATAGAGTAGTAGTTCCTTTTTCTTCCTCACGTACTGGAGGTTGAGAGCTGCAGATTCGACGTTTCTCTTGAGTACCTCGAATGCCTCTTTTTATAGGGACACACTATACGAGTTCAATACAAGGATTGATATGAGGAAAACCATGGCTATACTTCTCTAGTGCAATACAGTTGGTGACGGCAGATTGTTTCGACCAGAAACACAAGATCTACAGGATGACATAAAATATAAGCCTGAAGGCCCAGGGCAAGCAAAAACTTCTGAGACTTGATCGTCAACACATTCATAAGTAGATGAACAGGAATTGCTGAAATCATTTGAGACCTGAATAACTTATTGTTCACCGAATATCTCTATCTTAATGACATGGCCTTATTACACATTCCAAATAAAACGGTAAAACATCCGTCTGTATGGCAGATGCTTTTCAGGGTATCGTGCTCTNCCTATAGAGTAGTAGTTCCTTTTTCTTCCTCACGTACTGGAGGTTGAGAGCTGCAGATTCGACGTTTCTCTTGAGCACCTCGAATGCCTCTTTTTATAGGGACACACTAAACGAGTTCAATACAAGGATTGATATGAGTAAAACCATGGCTATACTTCTCTAGTGCAATACAGTTGGTGACATCAGATTGTTTCGAGCAGAAACACAAGATTTAGAGGATGACATAAAATATAAGCCTGAAGGCCCAGGACAAGCAAAAACTTCTGAGACTTGATCGTCAACACATTCATAAGTAGATGAACAGGAATTGCTGAAATCATTTGAGACCTGAATAACTTATTGTTCACCGAATATCTCTATCTTAATGATAGGCCTTATTACACATTCCAAATAAAACGGTAAAACATCCGTCTGTATGGCAGATGCTTTTCAGGGTATCGTGCTCTGTAGATTTGCTCCGCCTGACTAGCATTACGCCGACCTTCAACNTGTAGATTTGCTCCGCCTGACTAGCATTACGCCGACCTTCAACAGAATGAACGAAGAGTGAGCAAACCAAGCTATTGATCATGGTAATTACATAACTGTGTAAGTGTTTCAGTACAACTCACCTGAACATGCTAAACTGTACTGTAAAATAATACGAAGACATTCATCTGCTTGCTTAAATTCTCCATAGATGAGCAGCATTTCTACCGTCCCGTTGTTGGGGTACATTTCCTTTATGACAACTCTCACCTTGTAGTGTATTCTAATTCGATTGCTCACATATGACTGAGTAGTCGTCACGTCATGTGTGTTGCTTTGTTTCCTCTAATCGCAAACTTTGTGGAATGGGGTACGCAATTCTGGGCACCTGCACTGTTTACATCACCTCTACATCAAATGCAGAGTGCCAATGTCATACTGTACCATGCAGCGCAATTGTGCCACAAGGCATCACATAAAGGGTCTTCGTGAACCCTTATGAGTCCCAATGTCTGTGGCGGTTCTTAACGATATGTTTATTTGACTGGTGCATTGTGATACATTTTTTAATAGGTCTTGGCGTTAAAGAGTTTAATTGAACTTTTGACAAGTAGATACATAGTGCCATTAAAAAAAACTTGATGTTAGTACTCGGTTCTCACTAATAATTAATTTTATTTGGCTGACTCCCCAGCAATATTATTTCCCCCTTCCAGTTAAGCAATTTTATTATGAAACTCATTTTCATGTGGAGCCCCGGTATGGAGTTTTTGTGGATGTTCAAGATAAATGGGACANCAATTTTATTATGAAACTCATTTTCATGTGGAGCCCCGGTATGGAGTTTTTGTGGATGTTCAAGATAAATGGGACATTCTGTATATGCTGTGTCCTATCCCACTCCCCACAACACACCCATGAAATACTTTAAGTTTTCACATGGTTTTCACCTTAATATTAAGATGAATATAATTATTTTATAAAATTACTCTGCTAATACCAGGTTTCTCAGCACCTTTTGATGCTATACCACTTGGATATGCTTAATAACTATATGTTGAAAGTGAAAGTGAATGTTAGAAAAGTGTAATGGGAATACAGGAATGGCATAGAGTCAACTACAACAAACACTAGAACTTAAAACCTATTTAAGTTAATGCACATGAGTGCTTGCTTGTAGGAAGGGAATGTTACAGTAGAACCTAGGATTTTGGTACGCCAATGGAGTTCAGGATATGTAGGAGAAACCAACATCGCTCAATCCTCGCCGTCCCATGACAAATAGAGTACGCATAACAATTCTGTGCTAAGAATGTATAACATTTAAATCGAGTTTGCATACATTTTTCACTTGATTCGATTTCATAGTGCAAAAAAGAATAATAAAATATTAAATTATTAATGTTCCTCGGCATTCCTAACAATTTGAACTTCAGGAAAATCTTAAATTGGAGGTTGCAGTCTTCACCTCTGAAGCATATGTCCCCAATTATTTTTTAAGTGAAATCAAGTCTTGGCATATTCTGATATTTTGTAAAAGTGACATTGTAGGAAAATATTGTTTGGATAAGTGTTAAAGTTCACACACAAAACTGTAGTAATATGATATTTCACCTGTTCCATATTTCATGTTGTATCGTGAAGTATAACTTGGTGTAATGAGGTTTTCCCCTGATAAAAGTAACGAGAGAAAAAAAATGGTTGCCTGTAAAGTCGGTTTTACGGGCGAAGATTTTACGTGACAACGTAGTGCTGCGCGCGCGGCAGACCGATCATAGTTGNATCTTTATGAGCAACGTTACTAGTGGCAAAACAGCAACAAGTTAAGAGTTATCTTAATATGTTCCCGAACACACTTTATGAAGCATATCACACGTGTGTTCAGGATCGTATAATAACGAGACAGAAAGTAATGCATGTCGAAGAAGCGTTTGGTCAAAGTGCAGGAGAGAGTAATATAATCTTTAGTATTCCATGGTGGGCCGAGCTGAAAGCTGTCTGGAAGTGTATTGCATTAGAAAGTGTTGTTATCGCGGTGGCTAAGTCGTACAACACAGTGCAGTGATGGACGGTTGTCTTAGGTGCAGCAGAAGTGTGTACAGACTTCTGTGTCAGAGCAGCTGGCAGTGTTACCACTCTTGGCATGTGTCAGCCAGGTGAGTTTGTCAAGTCAGCTGCGCAAATTACGAAATGTTATCTCGCAGAAAAGTGACTGAAATTATCATGAGCGAATAAAAGGTTTGGACAGCATTTAACATCGAGGTCTTGAGAGACGAGAAACTGTCTTGCAGACATATTAAACAATTTTACCTTCAAAATGTTGACACTAATTTTAACATTTATAATATACGTCAAATTAAAGCTATAAAAAAGTTNTGTGTCAGAGCAGCTGGCAGTGTTACCACTCTTGGCATGTGTCAGCCAGGTGAGTTTGTCAAGTCAGCTGCGCAAGTTACGAAATGTTATCTCGCAGTAAAGTGACTGAAATTATCATGAGCGAATAAAAGGTTTGGACAGCATTTAACATCGAGGTCTTGAGAGACGAGAAACTGTCTTGCAGACATATTTAACAATTTTACCTTCAAAATGTTGACACTAATTTTAACATTTATAATATACGTCAAATTAAAGCTATAAAAAAGTTNAACAATTTTACCTTCAAAATGTTGACACTAATTTTAACATTTATAATATACGTCAAATTAAAGCTATAAAAAAGTTAATTTAATGTGATGTAAGGTGCGGGAATACTGGGGGTATGTTATAGACAATTTTGGAAGGAGGGGGTCACATACAAAGTAGGAGAAGCGAATGAAATTACGAGGTGTTCTGTGCCAACTTTTAAGTTGGGATGGGTAAAGCTGAGTTCACAATATAAAACAGAATTGTGCAGTAACCACTGTTATTGCACATGAAACTACATGTTCTGGTTCTACGATTCCCAATTCCCCTGATTATTCTTAAGTCCAGCTAATGAAAACTCGCGAAAACCTTGTCATGTTTACTTTTTCCTAGTCTAACCTCGTATAACACAATCATATTTAAGCAGATCATACTTCAAAGCTGACGTTTTATATCAGAGCAGCTTATTTTTGTGACCGAATACAATCATAAACATGGGCACACACATACCTTTTTTGACGTGAATACGTATTTAAATTTGCAACAATTGTGGGCAATCCAGAAAATCTAATGATAACAAATTTGGGGGATACAGTTTGGAATTGCAGCTCAGAATATTTCGTATACATATAAAAATCAATTACACCACCCGATTGCCAAAGGATCAAAGAATTTGTTACGTTGAGTGAGGACTGTGAAGCGCCGCGCGCGGCGGGGGTGGGGGCACTGCCATTTTGAGTTCGTTTTACCACGTCTAATAATTTCCTCGTAGTATAACTTTTGCCGCGGAGGAGCTATTACGCTCGTTTGAGTTTTAATCAACAGCTCAGGTCGAGATCAATCGATTGAGTGTATAAATCTGTTGTGTGGCGTGGTTATGGTGAAATTGTATGAGCTTAAAGTAAAAAAAAATTGAAAACTTAACACAATGTCGGCCTATACTCGTCAAAAAACCAAGTCGAAATACAAAAATTGTATATGGCTGGAAAGGGCATCTCAAGAGTAATCCAGTGATACCCATGAAACCCCATATGATCGAGTGAAGCGGTGCCGGGATCGTAAAATACCCGTTAACGTAGACGTATTCACGCAAAACAAACGGCCATGTCCCCGACACAGCCACACCCATGTTTCTTTATATTTTTTTTTTGCTCCCAATGCTGTCAATAACAGTTTTTCGCCAACATCACCGACTGCTCTGTTCTGACTGGTAGCCGCCACGTAAGTCTTACTTGCAATATAAAATTGGAGTGAGGTCGGGATTGTTGAATGGTGGGGCCATCGCCACTGCACTGTTACTCGTGCAAAGTTCTGGCAGGAAACACTCACCAGAGATGTCTTGTTGATTTCTAACCGGCTGCTCTGCTGTTCTGGGTCTTGGCCGTGCCACCCAGGTGGCTAGGCTGTTCTCCTGATACTCTTATGTTTCAATTGAGGGGGTATTAATTGCGGTTCGATAGGCTGCTAGCCGTGGGCAGTAGCAGCTGGCCCAGTACTGCCACGGGTGCCCATTGTGAGGTGGACAGTTATTCTGGTATGAAGTTAGCTAAGTTTTGGAGATGTAATGCAACTCCACATGCCAATAAAACACTGATAAAAGTACATATTACACTGAAAAACACTTAAACCCTGAGAATGGCTGATTAATGGGTGCAGCTCCCGAATTGCCTTTAAGAGGCAAGGCCTGTAATCAAAACTCTTGACCTGGGGTTGAAGTCATTTATTGACGTTCTGACAATACAAACTAGTTGACGATATTCACGTCGTCAAGATGACCCGACGCACTAAGCCAGTTGGAGGTTAATGTGGGAAAATGAGAGTCGCTCTCTGGATTCATGTGACGAAGTTACAGTCCTGAGGCTTCAGGTCTGCAGTGGGAGGAGGGTTACGTTAAATAATAATGTTCTGGTTGATGAAAATGAAAACTTCTGTTCTTGGCGTTAGACAATGCAAAGTTGATGAAGTGCCCGAGAATCGCGAATCGCGCGGACTGCTCAGATGAATGCCTGCATCAGTCTCTATGGCTGCTGGCATCTCTCCGGCTACTTGCTGTGAAGGCGCTCGGAAGTCGGAAATGTGTGAGCGTAAAAGAAAATGCGAAATAGGGTCAGGCCCTTTATTGCTTACATTGCCCGACTGGGAAAAATTCCTTTAACTAATTGGAGACTGAACATTGTCCCTCGCGAAAATTTACGTGTTCTACAAACTACACAGCTACTGATTTATTGATGACAACTCACTTTTGCGTTGTTAAGTTTATGTGCACATAGTGCTGGAAACGTGTCTATCTGAGTCCGTAAACCTGTTGACAGCTACAAAATAAACATATACACTTTTACACTCACTACACCTAAGGAAAAGCACATAAACTGAAATACCCCCAGTCAGGTGATGCCTGTGGGGGCTAAACTTAGGTTGGCATGGGTGAAGGCCCTGCCACAAGTGGGAAGTCGTTGGCACTTCACTTTGATGTAATTTGAAAATACGTTTAAAAACACAGTTCACTTGTGGTGCACACTTTGGGTAAATTGGGAATGATTAAGTTTTTTTGGGGGGGAGGGTGCATTAACACTCTCAACACTTTGTGCTGCTGCACAATGGCATCAGTTGTTCGTTCATGTCCTGATCAGGGAAACTACCAAGCCTGGTGTCACCTTCATGTGTGCTACGCCCTGACGGTACAGCACTGAGTGTGAGCACACTTGCCGGTCGGTTGGGATCCAAACCACGAGTCTTTTCTGGTGTTGCCCACATGATCGGATCAAAGTGGAACCGTCAGCTGACTAGGTCGGTACTGGGCGAAATGGGTGCTTTCCCAAACACGGTCGAGATATTGTTGCTAACGACCTTACTCGATGTTTTTGTCGTCGGCAGGGTGCTCGGTCAGTGTTGCTGTTATAATGTATATTATGATGTGATCAAGCCTTAGCTGAATGGCCTTTCTGTTCACACCTTCAAACATTGAACCAGGGCACGAGCGTGATTGCAACAACACCTTGCGAAAGAAAGTTGCAGAAATCCCCTCCACCAGCTAGTAAACGGAGCCGAAAATATTAAACAACGCTCCCGATATAGGCCAGCATAACACCGGGAACGGCGTCTTTTGTCGTCGGGTTACTGGAACGAGATGACCACGGAAGATGGGTTTGTCCGGCCTTCGTTAACCACCTTTGGTAACATGAATAAGGTGGGGACTTTCCAATTAGATTGTAATAGTAATGGCGTGAAGTGATAAGACTAAATATAATTAATTAGCATCTTGGTATTCAATTTAAGCTCCCACGATCAATAGTCACGTAAATAGTTATTGTACATTCTTTATGTTCAATAAACTCCATCTTATACTGCTGTGGTCTACCTAATCATGACTCATTATTTAGCTACGCACGTAACAACCTTTCAGAATGAACTGACATAAAAGTGAATTCATAACATATGGCACTGCGAATCGCGGAGACCTATGAGTTTGGGCTCACGTCAGATTACAACTATATCTTTTAATGCTTAAGAAAGTCAGAACACCGCACATGACCTGCTAAGTTATATTGGAAACCAACACATACGTTAGCACACCTCCAGTTCTTCTATACATGACATAATTCATAATTTATCACTTAATTTTTATTATTGTAAACCCGGCATAAGTACAAGCAGTTGAGATCCCAGGGTTGTCATCACAAGCTTTTGTGGAGTTCCTCGTATATGATGAAAGGTAGTGCGTGATGCGTGTGTACTTGAGGGTTTAACGCCCCTTCCTACGCACTCCTGCGATAAGTATACTCAAGTGGTAGGTCGGGCATAAATCAGAGATGGTTGCATACCAGTCTGGAGAGGATCAGGTCTCGAAATTACTTGTGTGATTGGGTGAGTCAATAAATAACACACACACACAGACACACACACTAACACAAAGACGAGTGCAATGAAATGTAGTACCAGTATATTAACTTCATTTGCGGCACAATGCAAATGCAATTCACACCCACCTTTTGTTCTCATGATCATGATAAGAAAATTTTGGCATTTTTGTCAATATAAATCTGTAAAACTAATTAATGCTTTTTAATGTATAATTGGTACTTAAATGCACTTCAGATTAGTGTTAAATGATGAATTATAATATTTCTGTAGTAAATTCGAATATGAAATCTTAATGTATAATTGCTATGTAGTACCAGAAGAAGCAAAGTTACAAAATCAACTGCCTAAGGTTTAAATGGTTGTACTTCCAGTAGATTATTTGTTTTGAGCCAAGTGATTGTAAGACCCAGTGTCAGTGTGTGCATACTAATTTGTTTCCAGGCTGTTCCAACATCTGAGTGTGCCAGAAAATGCTGTGTTCCATGGAGACGACAGGAAGAAGTACATTGGCATGTTCCCTCAAATAGTAACCGATCTTACAGCAGACTACCTAGACATACCAGAGGCCAATAACTGGCTTGCTGAGGTATTAAAATATGTTGGAGAAGCACTAATAATAAACAGCATGAACTGTGATGCTCATACTGCGAAATCTAAAAAGAGCGATCTTTATCCTATGGCATACTATCCAAGAAGATAAAAACACANTGTGATGCTCATACTGCGAAATCTAAAAAGAGCGATCTTTATCCTATGGCATACTATCCAAGAAGATAAAAACACCAAATATGTGATGAACAACAGTTGGTGGGAAACAGGATTACCCTGAAAAAGTCCTAAGATTATTGACATTCGACTCATTTCCTACAACATGTGAGGAAATGAGTCACGTGCATTCTATCGGCCAGGATTGGCTACAATTGGCGAGTCTGTAATTTACTGAAATAATTAAAATGGTTGAGAACTGCAGNTGTGATGCTCATACTGCGAAATCTAAAAAGAGCGATCTTTATCCTATGGCATACTATCCAAGAAGATAAAAACACAAAATATGTGATGAACAACAGTTGGTGGGAAACAGGATTACCCTGAAAAAGTCCTAAGATTATTGACATTCGACTCATTTCCTACAACATGTGAGGAAATGAGTCACGTGATTCTATCGGCCAGGATTGGCTACAATTGGCGAGTCTGTAATTTACTGAAATAATTAAAATGGTTGAGAACTGCAGATTTTTTCTCAGTACATCCAGACTTGTTGAGAATTCATTAAAGTTGCCGCATTTCTTGTAGGGCTCATGTTTCTCAAGCAGGAACCAAGGGCAGATTTCCTTTCAAAAGGTTTGGCACAGGAGTGGCTGTAATAAGGAATCAAGAGGTTATGTTCCCATAATTTATTTTTCCGTCCAGCCTTTTACATTAGTATGAGTAGTATAATTATGTTCGTTATGGCAAAATGTATTTGAAATTTGAGCTGTGTAGCTTGTTCGGCTGAGGGTCTAGGGGGAGGGGGTCCTTCGGCTCGACTCGGGACGAGTCTTCGATGCGACTCAGAGGGTACTCGGAAGCCTTCAACTCAGGATTGCCGAACATACCTGAAGGTGCTCAGCAATTACCACCATTAATGCTTCAGGGATTATGTCTGTATCTAGAAGCTGGTAGCCATATTGTTTTTATAAAAAAAAAGGTATGTCAAATTGAAAATATGTACTTATTATCCAATTTTAAAAATACCTTTTTCCAATTTAAAAATATAATTTTTAACTTTTTAATATGTACAGAAATTGTTCATTGAGTATTGCAGGACCATGCAAAAAAAATTCTCATTCTGTTACTAAATCTCCAGTCTCCTCTATTGGAGTCTAATTGTTACACAATGTCAGGATCTGTAAATTATTCATTGTCTTGACTGTTATTTAGATATAAGCAAACCTACTCAGATTTTTTAAATTTATGTTTATGTGACCAATACAGGCACGTCATACGCGTAGCCACCACCAGCCCAAGTCATGTTATAACCAGTTATAATTCAGCATCTACCAACTTTTTATAGGCAAAGATGTCTATGGTTTACGAACCAATTGTTCTAGGCCCTAGAAACTTGGAATGGAATGTACGAGGCCAATTCGGGTGTCTTTCGTGCCCTTCTCAGGCGTCAATACTTAGATCAATCATAAACCTTCGCAATCCTCCACAATCCTCACCAATCTTCTTTTGCACTTCTCCTGCACAATCCTTCTCAATGATCCTCCTAAGCAATCCTCAACAATCGTTACCAATACTCGCCAATCCTCCATAATCTTCAGCAATCCTTAGTAATTCTCTTCGCCAATCCTCCTCACCCTCCTCACCAATCCTATCCAATCCTCAGAAATTTTTCTCTGCAATCCTCTGCAATCGTCACCAATCCTCAGCAATCGTAACCAATCCTCCGCAATCCTCGCCAATCTTTATTAATCGCTTCGCAATCCTTCTCCTCAATCCCCCACAATACACCCGAAATCCTCCCCAATCCTCCTCTATAATTCTAAACAGTCTTCAGTAATCCTCCTCAGCAAACCTCACCAATCCTCAGCAATCCTTCCACATTCCTTACGAATCCTCACCAATCCTTAGATTAATCCTAATCCCTTAATGTTATCATGGATAAAAGAAAAAAGCACAAAAAATAAAAATAATAATCCAATTAAAAATGTTATGTTTATTTTACACATTACAATATCAGAAGAAAGCAGGTCATCAAACAATGCGATATAACCCTCTCCTTCAGTTCGTTGATGATTAAAGATATCTCATTAATGTGCGATAAATCTCTGCTTTCTTGCAGGTAAATCAAAAGTCTGAGTGTACAAACAATTTCATTCGAGTCTTCGGGAAATATGTAGCCAGTGTTGTTGCCTTCTTTCGTATCCACCCAACTTGTAGCAGGAAACTTGTTGGAGAGATGCACAATAACATCGGAAAAACCGTCATTGTAATCACCACCAACTCTGTGGTCATGATCGTCTTCACATCCGTTTTCGTCTTCAATATCATGTTTGCGTTTCTTCGTAGCAGGAGTTGCATGGTCATCATCAGTATTTAGGGCAGATGATAGTTAATGTTGATGTTCGTCGATTTCATGCGAAAATTTTGCAACTGTATATTTCGTACGAACAGACTCTATTGCACGTCGTAGGTCACTCATTCCACCATTAACTCTCTCGTCATAATCGTCTGTGGAATAATTTCCTATAGATGCGGCAAGAAGTACTAGTTGCACTTGCTGGCTCCTAATAGACGAATCTGAAGTAGACCACTCCTGCGTGGTCTGGCATGGTCACTGGTCATCACGTCAACGGTCCACAGTCGCTGCACCAGTGCAGCCCGCAGAACACGCATGTCGTGCGTCCTGATGCGTATCCGCATCGTTCACTTGGGAACTGGTCATGACCCGATACCGAGTGATCCTACCGAGTGCCTTTGGTGTCCCTAGAGAGATATGTGTAATTAGGATAGGAATCAAGTGTTAGAATGTGTATTAAATTGCATTAGAATTTATCGCCCACGCAAAAATGTTCCTGAAATTCGCAGTTAAGGGATTGCGAAGTAATTTCAGAACAAAGGCACGCCAAATGCATATTTAATTATGTTTAGAATAGCATGGCTAGGGTATTTGAAGTCTTATATATAATTTTCCGTGTGCATTTGTATGTCTAAGCAAGCCAATTAGTGACGTGGGAAATAATTAGTATTTTTTTCAACCAGACCGTTCCGGTCGTTCAGTTCCCCAAAACTTAAAATAGCTAAATTTCCCACGTACTCTACAAGACATCAAATAATCATGTTTTGTTTTTAAATAGGGCGATAATTAAGAAATCTGAACTCTCTGCAGGATCAGGGATATTGATCCGGAACATTTCAGTGTTTTGTTATATGTATGTTTTACATGTTAATGTAATGAGGTCAGTAAATTAAGATACCCCGCAGAGTAGCGCGAGCTCTTGGTAAAGATGTTGTTCGTCCGCGCCAGCTACAACAGTCTGATTCACGGGTCTTCCGTGTTGCACATGTGTCACGTCGCAGGGGGCTTTCATGTATTGTTCTGAACACTTAACTGAAATAGGTTAATGTAATTTACTGGAAGTTTTATTTAGTTTACCAACCATCTTCCCTGTGTTCGCAGCACCCCTCTGTCAGCTCAATTTACCTACCATAGAGGCTTAATTAATTTTGTAAGTATTTTTGCACCATTCTTGGCCTTTTTGTACAGTAACGACCGCTGGTAGGGTCAAGGAGGCATTCTTCATTTATAAGGTAAAAGGTAATACTTGGGTGTGCTGGGGAGCCTGAATACCCCGGCTATATACACTGGAGAGCCAAAAAAACTGGTATAGGCATGTGTATGCAAATAACAGAGGTGTGGAACCAATCAGAGTAATGCGATGCGGTCGGCAGCGCTTATATAAGACAACAAGCGTCTGGCAAAGTTACTAGATCGGTTACTGCTGCTACAATGGCAGGTTATCAAGATTTAAGTGAGTTTGAACGTGGTGTTATAGTCTATGCACGAGAGATGGGACATAGCATCTCCGAGGTAGCGATAAAATTTGGATTTTCACGTACGACCATTTCACGAGTATACCGTGAATATCGGGAATCCGGTGAAACATCAAATCTTCGACATCGCTACGGCCGGAAAAAGATCGTGAACGAACGGGACAAACGACGACTGACGAGAATCATTATACATGACAGACGTGCAACCCTTTCTCAAATTGGCTCAGATTTCAATGCTGGGTCATCAACAAGTGCCAGCGTGCGAACTATTGAACGGACCATCGTTGATATGGGCTTTTGGAGCCGAAGGCCCACTCGTGTACCATTGTTGACTGCACGACACAAAGCTTTAAGCCTCGCCTGGGCACACCAACACCGCCATTGGACTGTTGATGACTGAAAACACGTTGCCTGATCTGACGAGTCTCGTTTCCAATTGTATCGGGCGGATGGACATGTACGGGTATGGAGACATCCTCATGAATCCATGGACCCTACATGTCAACAGGGGACTGTTCAAGCTGGTGGAGGCTCTGTCATGGTATGGGGCGTGTGCAGTTGGCGTGAAATGGGACCCCTGATACGTCTAAATACGACTCTGACAGGTGAAAGATACGTAAGCATCCTTTCTGATCACCTGCACCCATTCATGTCCATTGTGCATTCCGACAGACGTGGACAATTCCAGCAGGACAATGCGACACCCCACACATCGAGAGTTGCTACCGAGTGGCTCCAGGAACACTCTTCTGACTTTAGACACTTCCATTGGCCACCTAAATCACCAGATATGAACATTATTGAGCATATCTGGGATGCCTTACAACGTGCTGTTCAGAAGAGATTTCCACCACCTCGCACTCCTATGGATTTGTGGACTGCCATGCAGGATTCATGATGTGAATTGCCTCCTGCATACCTTCAGACATTAGTAGAGTCCATGCCACGTCGTCTTGCGGCACTTCTGCGTGCTCGTGGGGGCCCTACACGATATAAGGCAGGTGTACCAGTTTTTTTGGTTCTTCAGTGTATTACGTTTTCCTGTACATTTGTACCGTGTGTGTCAGGGGATACAGTCACGTGGTCGTTCGGCCCACGATCCTGAGAACTTTGACTTCGTGTTCCCCCAGTGAGCTGGCTCCCATTCTATTCGAAATAGGAATATTGTGTAATATTCTGACTTTCCTTAACATAGTCGCAGGACGACGTTCACATTACTATCCCCTACCACTCAGGTAACGTTAAATTCTTGCAGGTCTTGTTCCGTTCCTTCAATGTATCGCCTTGCATAGACTGCATAGGGGGCAACGTCGTAATGCTTCATCGCGTGGAAAGGACTCTTCGTACAGGTGGTTCACTTATGTCGAAGAGCATTTTTACTAAAGTATCACTTTGGTAGTTAATGTATGTAGAAGTTCCTAAGTAACACTTTACTTTCAGTGAAGAATGCTGGAATAAATTCCATGTAAATACATGGTGTATTAAGCATATTTTGTAGGCATTTATATGAATTTTGGACGAGGAATAAAGGTGTTATAGTGAGATATATTGTCCACGGTTCGAATACCGAACCGAGATTTACATCATTTTTAACGAACCTTATATGTGATTTTCTGTAATTTTGTGTGCTCATACGCACCTAATATACGGGAAGATTCACATCACCCTTATCACCTCTTTTTCTCGAAAACAACACGAAACGAGGGATTCGCGAAAAAAAAATTGTGATAACTATACCTTATATGAAATATCGATTGGTTGTAATTCCATTCCCCTGAACATACCGTTGGTTGGCTTTCAAATTTAAAATGGGGACAGCGGTTGTATATGGTATCGTTAGATAGATCGTTGAAAAGAAAACAACTTTTACCAAGACAGTTGTTTTCTGACATGCATAGTTTACGCACAATAAAATAAATCATGTTAACATATGGTTTTTGATGTGTGTAGTTTACGTACAATGAAACGGGACGAAAACTATTTTTGTTCTTACTACAATCAAATGGAAATCAATTAAAAATGCTATTTTTCTGGCATAAATACCTAGTTTACGTATTGTCAAAAGGACGTTGGGTGTACTGTAAATACCGGTATGGTGTGAGAGAATTACTGTGAAATGGGAACTGGGAACACTCATTCGCAGACATCACTCTTCCTCCATCAGTGTTATAAATGTCAACCATCCTGTATCAGACAATAACATGTCAGCAACTAGCCGAGCTATGCTTGAAAAGCGAACAGGACAGCCATCCTGTTGGAGCCACAGTGTTGACCTCAGAGCCAGAAGGACAGCTTCGATCAGCCGATACAAAATATTCTCTAGGAAGTTTGCATACGTTGCGCCATTCAAGTGCCCTTCAAAAAACCATTGTCCTATGACACGATGTCCGAGATGTCCACACCAAGTATTAAGGCTTCACACATGCTAGTTATCCACTTGACAGAACCAACATGGGTTGACTGCAGACCACTAATGGGCTTTATGTATGTTAACGTCACCATTACTCTTGAATGTGGCCTCAAAGGCCAACAAAATGCTGCGATAGAAAGCATGGCCCTTGCCCAGGTACCAGTTGTAGAATTCAATGCGCATAGGAAAGTCATTATTCCCAAGTTCTTGGTACAGCTGTACATGGTACGGATATAAACGATTATCAGCGAGGATTCTCCACACTGTACTATGAGACAATCCTAAGTAGCGGGCAATCCTCTGTGTAGAATCATGAGGATTAACTTCCACGGCAGCAAGTACATCAACAGCCCTCTCGTCTCTCACAGGTCGACTGATACGACGATGTTTGTTGTATGTCGGTTGTACTAGTCCGGATGTGCGCACGCGACCTGTAAGATGCTGGAAGACATTGTACGAGTGATGGACGTGCAGTGAGTACCTCTCTTCGTACAAACTGGCAGCAGCTCTGCAGTTCCGACGACATCCTGCTAGTATCATCTGAATGTCAAATGCTTCTTCGTTTGTAAATGGCATTCCATTCAGAAATCAACACCACAGGCAGACAATGTCTGACACTGACACTTAAACAACACACATGATTAATGGTTGCATGTAAAACGAATGACTGTCTGAATGAACGACCTTTCGATTGTCAGTTACCTTGCATGCAAAGCCTGAAGTTCCTGTAAGCGGTAGATGGCTTATCTGCTTGCTGCCTAGTGCTGCATTATTCTCCTCTTTTGCTCGGAAACAGTCTAATACCTACTGCACGAGTCCATGCAGTAAGGCACACAAGTCACTGCTAGTATCAAAGTGAGTCTTCCACCCCAACTGGCAATACCGTAATGGCGCACATTGTGTATCTGATGTGCATAGTTTACACACGACCAATGATAATTGGATACAATCAACTGTTATTATTAGGCTGTTTCCGAACAAACGCTGAGAATAAGGCAGCACTAAGCAGCAAGAAGATAAGCCATCTACTACTTACAGGAACTGCAGTTTTTTGCATGCAAGTTAACTGACAATCGAATGTTCGTTAATTCTGGCAGTCATTCGTTTTACATTGCATAAATGACAGCGTCAGAGCAGCATGTGGATCTCTCATCATTTCTGAGGTCCGCCTAGCGTCCGCGAATGTAAGACGAAGAGCACAGTAGTTTCTGATACAGGATGGCCTACATTTAGAAACGCTTATGAAGAATACTGTGTGCGAATGATTGGTCCCAGTACCCAGTTCATGGTAGTTATCCCACACCATATCGGCATTTCCAGTACACCCGACGTCCCTTTGATTGTATGTACACTAGGTATGCATGCCAGAAAAACATGTTTCGTTGATTTACTTTTGATTGTAGTAAGTAAACCACTTTTGCGATAAATTTTCATTGTTCATAAACTACACACATCACAAACCATATGCTTAGATGATTTAATTTATTGTGCGTAAACTATATATGTCAGAAAACAAATGTCTTAGTAAATGTAGTTACATTTTAGACGATCTATCCAACGATACCTTATACGACCCTCATTATTCCCATTTGCAATTTCAAAGCTCACTCCCCATACCCCTACTATGTGATATATTTGGGGAATAGAACTACTACCAATCGATGCTTCATACAGCATATAGTTATAACACTTTTTTACCGAACCCCCAGTATCGTGTTGTTTCCGAGAAAAAGGTGGATACAGGTGATATGAATCATTCTGTATAGATTTAAGTAATCTCCAAAGGTGTATAATGTGAAGGGACCTAAATTCGAAACCCAAAATTATAAAAAAAAATTAATTCTCTTTCCGATTTAGAAAAAAAAATGGTCAATTTCCCGGTGTTCCGGAGACTGTTTTAGGAATGAAGAATTAAAGTGAAATGTAAGTTTTTAGGCATCGGGTATAGGAATCAGAGTGAGATGAGAGGTTCGCAATTCACTTAATGACCCGAGTTTTGGAAGCTTTTAGCAATGTTCTTACATTAATTTCTCACTGTTTAGCATTCATTCCCAAATGATACAAAGTTACTGTTGGGCACGGTGTAGGGACCTGAGGTCAAAGTGCGAAATCGTAAAAATATTAATTTCTCTTCGACTTAGAAAAAATCCCACTTTTACTCCGAGTGATGGGAGAATGTATATATAGAGCTGTGATGCACATTTATTTATACCTTAGTTGATGTTCAGACATTAAGAAGTTAACATCGATTTGAAAGCATTCTCTCGCTATATAGTGAAGATGAATGGCGAATATGAAGGACTGCCTTTGACCTCAACGATAATGGAGCCGCGACCTGCATAATCGCCACCTGATTGTCGTCAGTGTCGATTCTGCGGTAGAGTTTTCACCTTCAATCAAAATGCTCGTCAACATGAGTGAACCACCTGTAGGAAGAGTTCTTTTCACGCGATGAATCATTACGACATTGGTTCCATGCAGTTTATGCAAGGCGATAGATTGAAGGAACACAACAGGATCTGCAAGGATTCATCTACTGAGGACCACTAAGTGTTGCAACTAAAACCACTTGTCGCATCGATGGGAGCTGATTCCACAGACGATTATTACGAGACAGTTAATGATGGAATGGGTGACCTACGATGTGCAATAGAGTCGGCTCGTGTGAAATATACAGTTGCAAAACTTTCGCATGAAATCGACGAACATCAACATTAACTATCATAAATGCAGATGATGACCATGTAACTCCTGCTACGAAGAAAAGTAAACGTGATATTGAAGACGAAACAGGATGTGAAGACGATCATGAAGACAGTGTTGGTGGTGATCACAATGGCGATTTTCCCGATGTTCTCATACATCTCTCCAACAAGTTTCCTGCTACAAGTTGGGTGAATACGGCAGAAAACAACAACACTGGCTACATATTTCCCGAAGAACCAAATGAAATTTGTTTGCACACTCAGACGTTTGATAGAACTGCAAGGAAGCAGAGATTTATCGCACATTAATGAGACATCTTTAATAATTAACCAACTGAAGGAGAGGGTTTATATAGCATGGTGTGATGAACTGCTTTCTTCTTATATTGTAATGTGTAAAATAAGCATAACATTTTAAATTAAATTTTTATTTTTATTTGTTGTGCTTTTTCCTTTTATCCATCATAACTATAAGGGATAATGATTGATCGAAGGATTGGTGAGGATCCTTAAGGATTGTGGAGGATCGCTGAGAATTGGTGAGAAGAATTGGTGAGGTTTGCTGAGAAGGAGGATTACTGAGGTCTGCTGAGAATTATAGAGGATGATTTGGGAGGATTGAAGAGGATTGTGGAGGAGGATTGCGGAGCGATTACTGAATATTGGTGAGGATTGCTGAGGATTTCAGAGGAAGATTTCTGAGGATTGGAGAGGAGGATTACTAAGGACTGCTGAGTAATACGGAGAATTGGCGAGGATTGCTAAGGATTGCTGAGGATTACAGAGTATTGGCGAGGATAGGTAAGGGTTGTTGATGACCACTGAAAAGGATCGTGAAGGAGGATTGCGGAGGATTGCAAAGGATTAGGATTGATAGAAGTATTGATGCCTGAGAAGTGTACGAAAGATAAGACTGTTTATTGCCGAAGTTGGCCTCGTACGTTCCAATCAAGGGCCTAGCATAATTGGTTCGTAAACCATAGACATCTATGCCTATAAAAAGTTGGTAGATGCTGAAGGTGGTCGCTACTCGTATGATGCGCTCGGATTAGTCACATATGCATACATTAAAAAAAATCTGAGTAGGTTTACTTATACCTACGTAACAGTCAAGACAATGAATAATTTACAGATCCTGACGTTGTGTAATAATTAGACTTCAAGAGAGGAGACCGGATATGTAGTAACTGAATGAAAGAATTTTGCTTGGTTCTGCAATACTCAATGTACAATTTCGGTAAAAAATAAAAAACTAATAAATACAATTATCAAATTTAAAAAAATTTGAATTGAATAATAAACACATGTTTTCAATTTGACATACCATATTCCTATAAAACCAATATGGCTACCAGCTCCCAGAAACAGGCATTATGCCTGAAGGGTTAATGGCAGTAACTGGTGAGCACCTCCAGGTTTTAGAATTTGTAGATAGGTAGGCAACGTACACAAGGTCACCCCATTTTGATCTTACTACAATATGTATCTTACCAAAGATATTTGTAGCTCAGGAACACTTGCAACAGGCAATTTCCGTGAGCTACCAACAATATACAGGAGACACCAGGAAGACACAAATCAAAACTACCGCTAGCTACTGATCAAAAGTGTGATTTAATTAAAAAAATAAAACTTTTGGTTGAAATATTATGAATTAAAGGAATATTTGAGCTAATACTAAGTATTATGTAGCAGCTTTTTTTTTAAGTTTTTAAAATTTACTTTACTTTGTGTGACTGTAACTATGAGTGTAGCAACCTCGTACGTATCTCTTATTTGCAATTCAAAATGTAATGAAGTCTATTCAGTTTCCTTAAATTATTTCAACATGATCAAATTCAATTAATAAATTATTTTCGCACACCAAAAGAGAACATGACAATTCAGTACAGTGGCTCCAAATTCATATAGGTAGAACATCTTTGGCAAAAATAGCGATCCGAGATGGCGTAATATAAGCCAGATTAATTTATCAGAAATCATTCATTATTCACAGAAGTAGTCCAGCCGAAGACTGCCAAGCTCGTCCGAGTCGAGCCAAAGGACCTCCCGGCCTCCTTCATAAACCACCAAAAACCCCAATCATCCCAAACACACCACCAGTCTTACAGCCTCACAACCACACAGCTCCCATTTAAAATACACAATCATACCACCAGTATGATTGTTCTCTTGGCCAGGTTTGCTATCAAAACTTCGCCCTATAATTTGAAGTACCATTACTGTTGGTTTAGATAATTATGCAGCCATTTTTAGAGATGACACTCACACTTTGCTCGCACTAATCTACTTGCTTCTCTCGGCCTGTGAAGGGTACCATGTTCTATACATAAGTTAGTCATATATTGTGGCTGGTATGAAGAGAGGAATCAAGAATGATATATATTTGTGAATGGTTTTATATGCTTCCCAGGTGATGCGATACAATATACTGGATGGACCAGACACAACAGCAAAGCTGTTCCTGCTAGCACATCGGGTCCTGGTCCCCAGTGGCGACCTGTGCGCCGCATACCGCATGGCTTGGTGCCTGAAGATGGTTAGTTTTAGCAGTGTTCCATCTGCAGATCAAAACTGGCGAAGTTGAGAATCTTATTGAATTTTTGAGTCCTGGACCACAACTTTGTTTGAACAACAATATTTTTTGTTATAATAAGAATGTCACTTGGTAAATTGCCTGAAGAAAATACTGATGAGCTGTGTTTCGTTTCCCGAATAGTGGCCGAACACAAATCTCTGAAAACATGTAAGACTATATGATTTGCCCTCGCAGAACCTAATTTTAAAAATTATGTCCTTAATTCAAGTTAACTCAAGAACTTTAAAACCCCCAGAACAATAACAATATCCCTACCTTAGAAAGAATTTATAAGATTAATTTGCTTGGTATCACTGTCCATTGTAATAGATTTAAATTTCAAAATTGTTCAGTACAGAATTAGTTTCCCAGCATAACTACCAATAAAATCTTGAATTTACCTTCAACAATATCACTATCTATATTGATGTAAATACCGCACCTACCAACAACCTTCGGTATCTACATGCTAATGGCTGTAACATCCACAATGCTAAAAAAAAATATATCCTCACTTTGCAGTTTTGCTACCGAAGGTCAATCCATATGCTCCAACCTCGGGTGTCCTTAACAAACAGTGTGAACAAATAACAAATGCTTTCTTACAGAGGGGGATACCCCATGTCCCTTATGTCTCCAGAACAGTACTCATACTTTCTGCACATTAAAAGTTACGGAAAACACTGGCTAAGTTTTATTTACACAGATATGTGCACACAGGAAGTTTCAGTAATTGTATTTTCTGAACGATTTTTTACCTGTAGATAATTTCAGTTACTAGTTCCATAGCTGCAAAACATACCTTAGGAGGAGAGAACGATGTGAGTGCTCCATTTAATCAGATCAAGCAATGTTACGATGACCAAAAGTGTTCCTGTGGGGGGAGCCCATACTGGTTAAAGTTCAAGCATGACCCTCGGTAACAATTTGTTTAGATTCCGCCATAATCAGCAGATCCTTACATGTCTAGCCTCCACGTTTAACCATATGATGCGAAACTTGCACCGTACATTTTTTATGCAGGGCACTGGAGACCTGCTAGTTGCTAACAGCTATTAAAAAAGAACAATCATACAAAAACGAATTCCCTCTGTGTAAAACTATATATGAAGGAGATTGGCTTCTTAAGCCCTCCAAGATGTTGTATAGAGAGACTGTTGATTAATCGCTTGTCATGCCTGTTCGACTGTCTCTCAGCTAGATGGATCATTCCTGGTGTGCGACGAGCTGATGCGAAGGGACGATTCTAGGAAGGAGGAGGACCGCTGGTACCAGTGCAGAGACCTGGGGCTACGTGCGGCCAATGATGGTCTCCTGTTGGAGAGTGGACTCTACGAGCTGCTCAGAAAGTACTTTCAGCAGGAGCCATACTACCTGCGCGCCATGGACACATTCCAGCAGGTAGTTGAATGCTGCGTTAAAACCACTAGCTTCCTTAAACACAGGCAGTATCAACGCACACCCAGCACACTGCTGGCTTATAGTTTTGATGTGTGTTATTTTGTCCCTTCTGAGAAGATTGAGTGTGTCTCAATCATTCGCCCAATGGGGCAGAAGCGTGAAAAATCCCTATGGGTAGGTTTTACTATATTAACAAGACATTTACATATTATGCAATACGATGCCTTGTACCTTACCACCCCCATTAAAGACTAAATTAAAGATACTGTAATGAATATTGCAGTTAAGTGCCCAATGAAGATTACACGAAAACCTATATATATATATATATTAGTAAACTTTGAATGCTGACAAACATTGCCACTTTCTGCCTTCAGTATAAAATTAAAGTTATATTTTTATATTTGATCTTAATAGAAAAATTACAGAGCCTGTACAACTGATATGCTTCACAAATTAGTAACAGGAAAGAGAGAAACGAAGGGGGAAATATATGAAATATCAACCAGTGGGTATTAGAGAAAGCATGTTGAAATCTGAGGAAATGAGAGTATTGCGAGAGAACCCATCAGTCATAATCAAAATTCCCATGTGTCTCACATGCTGTGATCATACTAGGATAATCTAGAAGTGAAACAGATTATCGTCACAGAGGGAGGCGGACACGTTAGTTGCACAACTAATCGAGGCCTTATGAGGTAGAATGATGGCTGTACTGGGTTTGGCAGGTGACACAAATGGCAGTGCTGGGGCGGTGCCTGGACCTGCGTGCCAGCGAGGCAGAAGGGGATGCACGGCTCGAGATATTCACCTCCCAGTACCTAGCGGACATCGCACGGCACATGACTGCCTACCACAAGATATACCTGCCAGTGATGCTGGCAGCTGCAATGGTAAGCAGCCATTTTGCAACTCTGACATTAAAGAGGAACACAAGGGAAGTAGAAGTGGAAACCATGTGTGTAGGTGTCTGCTTTCAAGGGCTCCATCCAACTGTTGCAAGGGCATGTGCAGTTCTCCAGTGTGTTGTGTTTTATTGAGAACATCACATTAGTTTTACCCGTGGTTGTTAGAAATCTGAGAAAATGAAAAATTCAATGCTATAAAATTTTTGTGGTGATATTTGAACTAAAGTTTAAATAAGTTCGTATCACGGTCGTGGGGCAAACACAGAGTAGATAAGTGTTGGATAAATAGTGCGTACCGGCTAGACTATTGGCTCAAAACGAGACTGTCTAATGTGAGGGTCGTTGTCACTTCGACCTGATTGGTGACTAGAATATGGTGCTGGAGAGAAATTCGGTGCAAATTGCCCTGCTGTTTAGGCTTTCACCTGAGGCTATGAAGTGAAAGTGACAGAGATAATACTCTTTAACAACATAGAATACTGGACATGCGTTTTTATTGGTTTACCGTATGTACTTACTTGCACACAAGTATACATGCTGCATATATAAAAGTTATTACAATAATTGCATACTCATATGTGAGTAACATTAGCACACACACAAGTCTGCTGTGTAGCCCAAATTTCTTGGGACGAAGACTTAAACTGTTCGCCCCTGTACTGAACACTCATTTATGTTAACACAATATTGCATACCGGTACAAATTATGTGTTAAAATCATTTACAAACTAAACATCTTAGTGTGTTTTATTAGACAATCAAACACTCGGTTCAGTTTCAAAAACCTGTATTTGCCCAATCTATTAGGCAAGCAAAACCTTATTCAAAATGTTGGTGGTTCTAATTTTCACATTCTTTGGTTTCCACTTTTCTGATTGCATTTTCCCAGGTAAGTTTAAATGTAGTGATTATTGTTTTAATAATGACGACAATTTTGTCGTACATCTCTGTGAATGACCATACCTATTCAAATGTTACTAAACAATTATTTATTATTAAATGTGATGCTACAGCGGCGGCTCGTGGGCCATAAAATAGGCGAAGAGCCATGAGCAAAGGGTGGGAATATAATTTGGAGTTCACTGTGTTAAACAGGTGTTACTGCTACGAGTCTATCACTGTAAACTCCTTAAAATTGCGATAATAAAACTGATAGTTATCTTAAGAAAACTATATTATATCATGAACTTATATATACACAGTAAACACATACATACACAAACACACGCACAAAACACAATATGTAACTAATCTAGTGGGTTTAGCCGACCTCGCAAGGTCAGTGCCATTAATAAAAAGCATGTGCTCAGTCAGATTAACAAGTTGGTATACAGGTCGTCAATGTTTCAACAGTGCTGTAGCTGTGTATTCTAGTGGTATTTCTTGCCTCGGTGAGAGAACGGCATAAAAACCAATTTTTGTCTTGAAACTTATGGAGGAATTGTATAAAATAATTTTCCAGACAGATAAAATCAAACAAAGTAAACAAATACAATTCTAAAATTTAGGTGAAGCAGTGTATCAAAGTTCATTGCGAGCTGCCACTGTGATGGAGATATGTGACATTTCATCTTTGAACAAAATATATACTTATTTTGCGAACTTGTTGAAGATTCAGTTTTTCAATTTTAGGGATCGTGCGAAGAGAGTATGCAGCTCAGCGAGTTTTCGGAGATTATTCTGAACATGGGTGTTTATGGCCATTTCCAGGTAAGCACATCTACACAGACTTACACATTTTTATTTTAGGATTGTTATTATAATGCATATATACTACACACAATTTAACAGTTAACTACTGATAATATATATTTTTTCTACCTTGGTAAATACCATTTAAGAAAACCTGTACAGTATTTAGGCTAGGCAAATTAGGAAAAATAGGGGAAAGTTTAGATATAGTCGTAATCGTTGTCATTTATTATGTTTTTTGGGTCGCTGAACACGAATCTGAGGTTTCCTGACAGAATTTTTGCCCGGAACATTGTTTTTTTTGCAAAAAACCTCGAAATGTTGGCACATTTTTAGGTTTTTTGCCTATATCTTGGGAACTATGCGTTTTTTCGAAAAGACTATTCTAAACAAAATTAAAGTAGACAAAATTGCCTATATTGTTTGTTGAAAACAGTTTTTTTACGACTAACCGTTCCGCCGCTAGAGTGCGCCAAAAAATGGGCAAAACTCCCAAAAATCTCAAAAACGCCATATTTCGACTTTCTACGCCCGATGTCCGTGGAAACGACTCATGTTATGATAGTTTTGACCATGTATGGTATTGAACTTGATGAAATGCACTTAAAATAAATGTTGTGCTCAATTGTTTTCAAAGAATTGTCTAAAATCAAATTGAAAGGGCAGCATGTGCTAAAATATGGGCTCTCACTGCCCTGTAGTACATATGCCCTGTCATCATTTTCTCAATTGTATTCATGGCGTAGCAGGTGTGAACTAAATCCTTCCATCCGCTGCCATTCATTGGGTAACAGACAGAACCCAAGTATGACATCAGTAAATGAAAGCCACCTAGGCGAATTACCACATGTTGAAGCATGGGGTCGTCACAGTTAGCCACAATGTACCGTGCTTTTAAGTAGAGCAGTTGGTCAAATGTGACCACACATGATGTCTGTTTGTTGGCCCTGCACTTCCCTGCTGCTTCCAGCAATGCAGTGTAGATGGTGTCGGACTCGGAAGGAGGAGCATTAATAAAAGGAAGGCACGCATTGTATGTTTTCTCAAAGGCGAGATCCGGGGTGGCTTGTTCCATAAACGTGTTCCATCCCGGTGTTATGGACACATCTTTGTGTTTGCTGAACAGCCAAAGAATTTCAGCAGCTGAGAGATAGGTGATCTGGGATGTCCCAAACTTGTAGGAGAGGTCTTCAATCTTTATTGCCTTCAGTCCGTCATCACCGTCTTTTGCCTCGAAACGTTTCAAATTAACATTGCCAAATTTTCCAACATCTGCAGCTCATATCCGTNGCAGCTGTTTATCCTTGCCATTCTCTGAATTGTTGCATCTGGAGGTACAGCAGAAGCTGGGGCAACAGTAAAAATTCATCCCATGACGTGGAACGTGTTGTATCCATCTATTGTTCGAGTATTAGAATCCGCATTGTCGTATACGAACTGAATATATCCATCTTCTGTTCCTTTCTCCTGCGAATTCAGGGTTGATGAAATTTCAAATCGTACTGCTTCTGAGTAACTGCAGCAAAACTCCAACGAACTCAAAATATCGATCAACTTCCGGGACCCAAATTTTTTGTAAATAAATGCTCCAATTCCGACTTGTAAATTTGATAGAAACGAGCGAGGCCTTACAGCACTGATAATACTGTGAGTAATTGCGTGGCATTTTTTCCCCCATTTATCAGTATGTTCCCCTTTATTTCTCTTCACAATCAAAGTATGCAGAAAANTGATGAAATTTCAAATCGTACTGCTTCTGAGTAACTGCAGCAAAACTCCAACGAACTCAAAATATCGATCAACTTTCGGGACCCAAATTTTTTGTAAATAAATGCTCTAATTCCGACTTGTAAATTTGATAGAAACGAGCGAGGCCTTACAGCACTGATAATACTGTGAGCAACTGCGTGGCATTTTTTCCCCCATTTATCAGTATGTTCCACTTTATTTCTCTTCACAATCAAAGTATGCAGAAAATGTTTTGAGTGTATCAGGAATGACTGACTTCGCCTCTTCCAGAAAACGGTCTGGAGCCGGGTACTCGCTGACATCATAAACCTGCGATCTGACTTCCCCGCAAATTATTTTTGCAGCTGGTTCCACTACACGAAGCTTCTCTTCTGCTTCAGACTTACACTTCTGCTGATTCCATGCATAGTTCAGTATCTTCTCCCCAATATTTTTAAAACAAACAACAGTCTTCTTTTTCTTATTGGTCGTGAACATTACATCATCCCCATATTTCTCTTTAAGTCTGGCCTTGACTGTTTGTTCATCTGGCACACAGTCTCATTTTATCTGTTCAATTAGTTAATTTAACGAGAACTGGCATTCATCATTGCTGCTTTCAAGGTATGTGAGGTATGTGTATATGTATTCCATTGCAACATCAATTTCATATGCAAATGGACCACGCCTTGTCGATACATACGACTTTCGGTTTTATTGCTTTAGCAGACAGTTTTGTACGACAGCTTTTGTGGTATTGCGCATCGTATGCAACCAAGTCGGGAACACGCTCAATACGGCAAAGTATAGCCCGTCCATATTCATCATTTGCGTCTTGGGCATCCTTCATAATACTGTTTCTCAAGCTTTGAGTTGTGTCACGAACCTGGTACACAACATCCCGCTCATTTGGAGGTTTTTTGGATTCTGCAGCCAAAAACGCAGCAGTAATTTCCAATCCACATATGAAGCAGTTAGTTCTGAATGAAAAATTAGTGACTGCTGATCGGGTTCGTTGAGCTGTACTGGCGTCTCGTTTTTTCAGGAAAGTAACAATGGATCGATCATCTGTATGTGATTTCCTACACGTTTCATGCACTTTGACAGACGTTTGTCCCCTCAAACTACCGCCCTTCCCATCTTTCCTTCTTTTACTGGCTTCAATAAACGATGCAACTCCTTTCTCTTCCATTGTTGCAAGTCACAGATAAAACACACCGACATCGCGACATTCACGTTAGCACGGTAAATCGAACTTGTAAAACCGGACACATATACGAACAGTGGAATATCTGAACATCAACTGACGAGCCGGTGGCTTGGTCGGGGCCCTCAGGGACAAGTACAGCTGTACTTGGTGGGGAGGGGCCCTCCTCAGGTAGCGTCCATCTGCCACAAAAAAAATAAGGGTCTTCAACTGCTCACTGAGATAATACGCATAACCCCACATTCCAATATTCAAACATTCATTCCAATATTCATTTACCATCTTTTCATGAGTTTGTGGCGCGCAGCAGGCCGGGTGAATTTTACTTTTTTTCACTAATTTATCTTCTTTCTTTCAATTTGATTTTAGACAATTCTTTGAAAACAATTGGACCCAATATTTATTTCAAGTGTCTTTCAGTGGACCCCGTATTTATTTTTAAGTGTATTTCATCAAGTTCAATACCATATATGGTCAAAACTATCATAACATGAGTCGTTTTCACGGACATCAGGCGTAGAAAGTCGAAATATGGCGTTTTTGCGATTTTTGGGGATCTTGCCCATTTTTTGGCGCGCTCTAGCAGTGGAACGGTTGGTCGCAGAAAAAACTGTTATAAACAAAAAATATAGGCAATTTTGTTTACTTTAATTTTGTATAGAATAGTATTTTCGAAAAAACGTATAGTTCCCAAGATATAGGCAGAAAACAAAAAAATGTGCCAAAAATTCGAGGTTTTTCCAAAAAAAAAAACAATGTTCCGGGCAAAAATTCTGTCAGGAAACCTCAGATTCGTGTTCAGCGACCCAAAAAACATAAGGAATGACAAAGATTACGACTATACCTAAACTTTCCGCTAAAGGCCCTTTTTTTTCCTAATTTACCTAGCCTAAGTTGTGAATGCGGTGACTGAGTTTAATATGATTGTAAAACTGCTGCACGCAACTTATTGACACCTTGGGGCACTTATCACTTCAGATTCGACCTACAAGCCAGTTGACATCACCTGGTGGTGTGTTGCATCGTAGATTGTGGTGCGAGCTGCTATGAAGCAACGACCTATTGCCAGTTCGTCAAATGGCTGTGGCTCGGTGGTAAACAAAGTTTTGGATCACGTACCTATTTATTAAAAGTGTTACATCATGTAATAAATGAGTATAGCTGTCTCTTCAATTGCGTAATCTTTGTCGGCAAGAAGGTGCAAGTTTTGTTCTTGTCGACCTGCACTACACACTCTTGACCGGTTGTAGTTGGCGCGACCCGGTGTAGCTCGTGTAGTTGTTGTTACTGCGGCAGTAAGAGTGGGGCACAAGGAGCTCGTGGACACATGGTTCACATCAATTTTTACAATCGCATTAAACACAGTCACCACATTCACAGCTACAGTCAGGAGTGTGTTTTATTGTGTTAACAGCGATCGAGCATAGCATTCCACACCTCTTTGTAATGTGGATTCGTCCATCCCTTTATGAGACAGCCACCTGGCAACATTGTAGCCAGCGAAATTCAGAAACCTCACAGGTAGTGAAATTCAAAAACTTTTCACTGGAAACATAATATTAATTTAATGTGTATATTAAAAAGATCAATTATATTTTCATAAAGAGAGATTGCCTATAAAGGCCTCCATCCTAGTAACATGTAATTTAGTGTGATGACATGCCCCGTCAACATCACAACTTCAATCTTAAAAGACATTGGTTAATAAACAGGGGTGTCACCAATGTGTTTCATCTAAATTATACAATTTTTTACCATTGCAATCATATCACATAGTGTTCATGCTATGTTACATCATTCGCAGTTTGACTTTGGTACTCGTGACGCGTGATGGAAACAGAAGCCACAAGGCCAGTTCGTCTCAGCACTCAGACTAGTTCGGTGGCATTGGTCGCCTGCTCCACAAGCCCCCTCGGTACCGTCATTTAGGCTGTAGTCACACCACTGCAATATTAAATTAATCAACCAGAAAATTTCTTTTATTTCTTCCAAGCACCGAGGGGAAAACCCCATGCCCTCTCTCCGGAGAGCTTAACTCTATCGCAAATCAGCATAATATAATGTTTATTTCATGCTAAGGTCACCGGCAGGTCGTATGTGCTGGGTCCATTTTCATGCATTATTCACCTGTAAACAACCACAGCAAATTAACCGCTTTACAAAGTTAAATGTGTGTCAGTAATTGTAGGTTATTACACCCTTTGCAGCATCACCCACAATTTAATAGTATATTTCATGCATACGAGATGGCCTACAGTATCGCCATAAGGTATAAATAATGAAACAGTAAGTACATGACAACATCATCAACAAACTAACGGAGATATCCAGGGCTCCCTAGTCCGTCGACCGGACGACACTCATCATTAACTCTCCACTGGGTTATGGCACCGGGCAATTCAACATTCAACCAGCCCTGGGTAACGTTTTCCACGTTAGTTTTTTATGTGAGATATATATTTATGACCGGTTTTTGAATTTTGTGTAATGTCGGCAAGGGTTTGCATATTATTGCTTGTGCAATTATTTTTGATGTAGCAAAACTAACCGAATACAACCTTACTTCGGAATATGTAGAGCACAGGTATTATTTGCACTGCAGCACAACGAAATACAATATTATGTGATGGTAAACAGTACCCCTGTATTAACTTTTTGTGTTGTTAGGTAAAGATCAGTTAGGTCTTTTTGTATTTTATGTATTTAATTAATTTAATCATTTAACGATAACATACATAATTTACTCATGTTTTACCTCACACTTTCCCTGATCTTCATAACCCTCCCCCACTGTTGTATTTATTGTTTGTATTGATTTGTGGTGTGTATTTATTTGAAATGTACCAAACCTAACAAAATTCAACCTAACTTCACAATAAGTAATGCACAAGTGTTGTTTGCACTGCTGCACGACGAAATATTGTATTATGTGATGACAAATACTACCCTGTGTTTATATATTTTGATGTTAGATAATGTTCAGTTAGGTTTTATGCATTTAATGTATTTACTTACCTAAATATAACTTTATCATACATATTTTACCCCACAAATGCACTCTTCATTGCCCTTCCCGCTATCTAGCAGTTAATACTTGAACAATACAAAATATTGCAGATACATGTTTCACATTTATTAAAGCTATGTATTATGTTCAAAAAACAAATCTTCAAATATGCAAGTTTGTAAAATAAATACAATACACATTTAATGTACTTATTCCCTGAATAACATGTAGCTATTAAACAATAAGGTTATTAAATGTTAAGACCACACAAGTAATCACAAGACTTAAAAAATATAAAATATGATTTCGAAAAATCAAATTTTCAATTTGGTAAATATAATATAAATATTATTATTTATTACTTATAGCATTTGGTCCTCTAAAGAGCACGTAGAACAATTTATTATAGCATTGGTCTTTTTCTTCTTGTTTTTCTTATGTTCCCAAAACCTCATCATCCTTTCACTCTGGGTCTGGCGTCTCTCTTGTGTCCATGCATTTCTGAAATATATATGAAAATTGTGGGTGGTAATACAAGGGGTGTAGTGTCCTATGTGTCCCGGAGGACAATAAATCGACGCACATTGTACTTTGTATAACTGTTTATTAGTTTGCATGAATACATGTGAATAATGAAAGAAACAGACCCAACACTTACAGCCTGCTGGTGATCTTGGCGTGAAAATGAAAGTGGTTTTATGCGGATAAGCGGCAGCCTTATGCTCTCTGGTGAGAGTGCAGGTGGTTCTCCCCTCAGTACAGCAAAGAAAGACAAATAAATGTTCTGGTTAATTAAGTAACTGTTGTAGTGAAGTGATAACCGGCTAAATTATGGTACCATGGGGGCTCGCGGAGCGGGCGACCAACATCACCGTTGAGGCCCGAGTGCTGAGTCGAAATGCACATTGACTTCCATCACAAGTGACGAGAACAGACATCAAACCCCGAATGGAAATATATGACATGAGTACTCTGTCATATTATGTAAATAATGAAAAATTGTATAAATAAAATGAAACACATTAGTGACAGCCCAGTTGATAATCAATTTTTTGTTTTAAGGTTGATGTTGTGAAGTTGATGGAAAGTGTCACTATACTAATTGACATGTTACAAGGATGAAGGCTTTTATAGGCAATCTCCCTTTTGAAAATATAATTGCTCTTTTAGAACTAAACCTTAACAACACTATTACATTTTCTTGCGAAAAGTGTCTATATTTAACTTCCAGTGATGCATTTGTATTTCACTATGTCCAGTATTGCTAGGTGCCTGTCTCCTGAAGGGATGGATGAGTCCACATGGGCAAAGGGGTGTGGGTTGCAATGCTCGATTGTTCTTAATACAATAAAACACATCCCTGGCTGTAGCTGTGAATGAAATGACAATGTTTGATGTGTTTTGGCAAAAGAAGGATTGGGAGCATTTTAATGCTTACCAAAAAAAACAAATTTCTAAAATACCAGTTCCAGGTTTAGCTGTTATACCTTGAAGTCCAAAACGAAACCGGTAAGACAGAATAACATAACTCTCTTCAACACTAACGACCTTGCTGCGCACTACTGGTTACACTTTGGGGCACTTAGCACTTCAGCTTCCAAATACATGCCAGTTGCATAAACCGCCGGTGCGTTATGTCGTATGTCGCAGCGCGAGCTGTTGTGATGTAACAACCAATGGCCCGTGCGCCTAACAGCGGGGTTTTGGGGTAAACACAATTTCGGATCGCCTACTTGTTTGTTAAAAGAGTTCCCACTTGTAATAAATTAGTAGGACAGTCTCTTGAGTTAAGAAATCCTTGTTGGCAAGAAGGTGCAAGATCCGTACATGTAAACTTGCACTATGCACTTTTGACCTGATGTGGTTGGTGTGACATGGTGTAGATGGTGCAGTTGATGTGACTGGCAGTCAGAGTGGGCACAAGGAGCTCGTGGACACATGGTTCACGTCAAGGTGCCAGAACCGACATAAAACGCCGAATGTTAAACCATCACATACCCACTATGTAATATAATTGCACTTTTGAAAATTATATAAATTAAAGGAAACACATTGGTGACATTCCCATTGATTAACAAATGTCTGTTAAACGTGATGTTGTGAATTTTATGAGGAGTGTCACAGCACTAAAATAAATGTTACTGTGATGGAGGCCTTTATAGGCAGTCTCCCTTTATGAAAACACAATTACCCTCTTATAAATAGACATTGGATACAATTTTACACCTTATTGTGAAAATTCTCGGTATTCCATTTCCTGTGACGTATTTGCATTTCACTTGCTACAGTGTTACCAGTTGGCCATCTCCTGATGGGATGCACGATTCCACCTGGGAAAAGGGGTGAAGGTTGCAAGGCTCGATGGTCCTTACACAATAAAACCCACCCCTGACTGTAGATTTGCATGGGAAGAAGTTTTGTGATATATGTAAATAAAATACTTGGGCACTATTTGTTGCACTTTGAGGCACTAGAAATTTATCTTCGACCTAGAGGCCAGTTGATGTCACTTGGTAGTGTGTTCACATCGTATGTTGCGGTGCGAGCTGATATGATGTAACAACCAATAGCTAGTCTGCCCAACGGCTGTGGCTTTGGGGTAAACACCGTTTCGGATCGCCTACTAATTTATTACAAGTGTTACCTCTTTTAATTAATAAAGTAGGATGGTCTCTTGAGTCATTTATTACCTGTTGGCAAGAAAGTGCAAGTTTTGTTCCTGTCAACCTGATGTTGGTGCGGCGTGGTGCAGCTGGTGCAGTTGATGTGAATGTAGCGGTCAGAGTGGGCACAAGTAGCTCGTGGACGTGTGGTTCATGTCAAATGGCCCCTCCTCTGGTAACTACCTTTCCGTGTAGTTCCCCTTGTGTTCTATCATGCCATTAGGTGCAACAGGCAGTGGGTGACTTCAGCATAAGTGCATAAGGCCTGCGCCTCTGGGTGCTGACTCTGGTTGCTGCTGGGGGTCATTGAGCTGACCCCAACGAGGCAGACATCCCATGACATGCATGTGTGGGCTGGGGGTGTCCCCATCACATGTGATGCCTGCTGGGAGGGTTAGGCGGTGCGGCCGCTTCTAGCGGTGGAGAAGGATGGTAGAACCCTCTTTCTCTTTGCTGCTGTTACTGTTGCAGTGTGGACATCAGCATGATGTTGGTGTTGACGAGGGGAAGTAGAGGGTCCCAGTGAAGGGCTGTGAAACCCAGTTACACTCCCCCCATCGCTTTGGCTGGCATCCTCCACTTTGGCTGGCGTTCTCCCTCATGGAGTGAAGCCAGAGCAGGCACCTGTTGACGGTTCGTAGGTTAAAGCGCGGGTACTCCACGTACGCCCTTTAATGTTTCAACCCCCCCCCCCCNCCCATTCCTTCCAAATACTCTCATTCACATCGTATTAACCATCAATCCGATCAAACTTGGCACTGCTATATTCTATGATTTGGTGCTCATTGTTGTCACCTAACTGGAATAGCACAGTGCCTAGGCCCTTCTCACTGGCATCCATTTGTAGGTATAGGAGCCTACTGGGGTCATGGCGTATGAGTGTTGCACACTGCTGGAATATGCTCTTCATTTTCTGAAAGCAACTTTCGTGTTCACTGTTCCACTGGAACTTACAGTACAAGGACAACATGTCTGTTAGGGACGCCATTGTCGTCGCGAAGTCCCTAATGTTTTCCCTCGGCCGGTTTACCAACCCAAAGAACTTCCTGAGCTTTTAGTGTCCTGGGTGCCTCATATTGGTCTATGAGTGACAGCTGTTCTGGGGTTGGCCTACTGATGTGTTCGTCCACTAGGTGACCAAGAAACTGAATGCATGTTTTCCCTATGTGGCACTTTCCGTTTACACAGGTTAACTTGTTTATCGCTAGGCACTCTAGTACCATTTATAGATGTTTCACATGACCTTCCCAGTTCTCCGACCAGATGATCACATCTTCCAGGTATGTGAGGGTAAAATCCCCTACACTCTCGTAAAGCACTTGTAAAATCATTGCCTGGAAGGTGGTAGGTGCACATTTTAGCCTGAAGGGCATTGCATAGAAATGGAAGCGCCACCCATCAGTGTCTGTGAACACTGTCTTCTGGTGGTCTTCTGGCTTAATTGGTACCTGCCAGTAGCTACTGCACAAGTCCAGTGACGTCATAACCTTCGCCTTTCCTAGCATTTGTAATGCATCCTTCACACCGATGTATGGTTTTGGTGCGCTTTGTGTAGCCTAATTAAGGGGCGAAAGTCCACACATAAGTGCCATGTTCCATCTTTCTTCGATGCTAACATGATTGAGCAGCATAAATTGGTCACTGGTGTTCTAGTTGAATTTCGTGGGCAGCTACTGTGGTTCAGCATAATGGGTCGGCTGCTGCAAATGTGTCATGCTGCTCATACAATTTATATTGGCTCAGTTTTGTTAAACTCTAGTGGTACCGGATGACCAAGTTCTTCCAGCTGGACAACGGGTGTGCAATTTGTTGGTCGTGGTTCGAGGTGGTACACAGTTGGTCGCTCTTTTTGGCCAAAAGAATTCTATGTGCCACTGGCTATTCAATGGTGTTTTTCTCAGTGAGCCAGGCAATATCCAGTATGTTATCCTCAAGTAAATAAGCTGAAATAAGGGCTGTGGCGGTGGTCTCCACATCGCATATTCGCATAGTTATTGTTGTCTCTCCTATGGTATAGTTTCCCCTGTGTACTGCTGTGTAGCAAGTTGTAGTACTTGTGTTGCCTTCTTAAGTTTACTGATGTCGACGAACTCGACATGCGCAAAGATGTGTGGTGCTGCCATGTCGGCCAAGACATGATGAGTCTTATTGTTCAAAGTAACTAAAATTAGTATCATTTCGTTATTTACTTTAGGGGGCAGTGACCATCTGGTTTTCCTACCCCGATGAGCCATTTCCCATATGTGGGACTTTACTGCTCGTTGGTGGGTCGTCCATGGTATTGCTTTCCGGGCAGTCACTATACCAGTGGAACTGCTGTCCCATGCAATATCTGCACATGAAGCGAGGGTGTCTCTTACCAGTATGGCCACTCGCAGTGGCCTTGTCTGGTGCGGTTGGGCCCATGTATGAAGGTGCGGCTGCACAGTGGTTGTCAGGGTCCTTGCGGGTTGGTGGAGCTTATTGTTGCACAGCCTTCTATCCTGCTCTGTGTAATGTGCGCAGCATGGGAAAAACCTGTCCTGCTCACATAGCAGAGTGTCCTGTTCTCTAGCGGTTTGGTCTGGCAATGCAGTTGATCACATGAAAACTTCAATGTTGCCGTGAATTAAGGGGGTTAGAGCTATTCGACTTGCCTGTCGCTCTGTGGCTGCTACTATTTCTAGAACTTCAGTTTCCCTCATTTGTTGGCGAAAATGTCTGGTACAATTAATTTTCCTGATTGCAAGATCTGTTTAGTTTCCCCAGGATTTTATGTTCCAATAACAGCACGACTTTGAGCTTGCAGAGAAGAATATGTATTGGCAAAGCAACACTGAAACCCATTCCAGAACTGGATCCACGGCATCATATAATTGTATACGGTGTGTCACCATAAACATACATCTCCCATCAGTTGGCCTCCTACACAATTTGGCCACTCTTGTTCACACACTCCATACCTGGTCAAACATCATGCGCATTGTTTCACGAATACCTGGGGGATCTTGGTGGGTAGCCCAGAAAAAGTTGGCACCAAATGAAGTAAGGCTGGATTATTTCCAGTTTCTGCTGATATTGTCTTTGTGGCTGCTGTTGGTGGTGAAGTTATGGCTGTTGAGTGAGGCTGCAGCCACACGAAGCCAGTTGGCGTGGTTGGTGCAGGTTGCAATGCCCAAAGTGTGGCAGCTGTTGGTAGGCCAATGGAATGTGACATTGGCTGCTATAATAACTAGCTGCGTCGATGCATGCGGCTGATGGGAATGGCACTGTCAGCTGTGGGGCTGGGGTGCAATGCATGCATCGAAATTTGCCGGCTGCTACATTCAACATGTTCACAATTCTCTCATGCCACTGTTTCTGAACTACGTTGTTTGCACAGGCCTTAGTTACAAGGGTATAGTGACAACACTTCTCCCATGACTGTCAGCAGTACAAGTGTCACAGGTAATAATGTTAGTGTACAATTTGCACACAAAATATTTCCATTTCGGTCGGCTGTTGCTTGTTCACTTCTGGTAAAGCACTTGGTATAGTAAACTTTGGTTCAGTTTACACACAGAATTGTCCCATCTTCGATGCCTGCACACATGATTTGTATTGCACACCGTCGATTTTGAATATTTTGCAAGGTTGTGTCCAAGAAAAATACGGTTTGTGGAGGGGGTGCACACTTGCACACACGACTCGTGACAGGACCGACGGTGCCCCGGACTGCTCATGGTCTTGTACATTCTGCACACAATTGCACCCTCTGGCCATCAGAGGTGCCACTACAGGCCCACCGGACATGTTCGCGGTTGGCTCAGTGAATGTCGTCTTTCAGATGCCTCACATTTGCTGGTTCGTGACAGGAGCACTTTGTGTCACATAACATGTTGGACACAAGCAAGGGCCATATGTACTTCAAGCATAATGTTCTGTTTTTGCCATTACTGGTGCACCAGTTCGTATGGCATCTCCCAAGGTCCAGCTCGGCTAAGTTGTTCGGTGTGCGAGATATCATGGTGACAGCTGTGGTTGGCGCAATCGTTGACCCACCACACGTCGTGCCTGTGTGAGCGGGCAGATACTGTTATGGCCAGGTGCGGTGGTGATAATGCTCGCATGCATCTGGATGGTGGTTCGCCACATCAGCAGCCCATGCTGGAATGTGGGAGGTGGTAGCGCCTGTTTGTCTTGCTTGACCTGGGACCACAATTGCTGTGCTTTGGGTTGCTCCTTTGTCCAACACTGTCCCAAAATGACGTGAATGTCTTAAACATGAAATTTGCTGTTTTGAGGTCCGAAAATGATTTGAAAATTTATTGCTGAAGGTTTTCGAATACATATCTTTTTGGCAAAGTGCTTTACACATAACGGTACCAAAATACACAAATTATGCTTAGAAGTAATGTGATGTACACACAAAAAAAGTATGCTGCAGTGAAGACAAAAGTTACTCTCAAACATGATAAACACACGTAGGAACATTTTATTGGTAAATTGTGTTGCATTTCACGAGATGTGGTTTGTAATTTTACTGGCATGAAATTGAAAAACAAAGTACACTGAAACACTCAAATCAAAACAAAACTTCTAAACATCGTTTTTAATGTTATAATTGCGGGAAGCGTAGGCATTTTGCTAAAGAATGTTGTGCTCCGAAAAAAAAAACAACAACCAGGAAACCATCAAAAGATGAGACAATGTTGGTGTTTAATGTAGAAACCAACTTGAGTGAAGTTGAAGAGAATACCTGGATTTTGGACAGTGGTGCATCTGCACTCATTACATTCAGAAAAGATTATTTTGAAAAACTTGTAGAGTGCAACCAAAAGTCATTGTCATTAGGAAACAAACAGTCTGTAAAAGTGTGCAGTATTGGAAAAGTTATGATTCGCAGATGGGTGTATGGTCAGTGTGAGTACAGCTTAGTACAAGGCGTTTTGTATGTCCCTAGTTTAAGAAGAAACCTGTTTTCTGAACGAGTAATCGGTCGAAAAGGGTACACTATTATCAAGAAATACCCTAATACAAAGAAGATAAAGTGGCAATGAGTGACATATTCACAGAAAACAACTTATATAAACTAAAAATTGAAACGGTGGTTCCAGACACTTGTAATGTCGTTCAAAGCAATCAAGGTGACATTAAAAAGTGGCACGAGAGACTAGAGCATATCAACCTTAAACAAATTAAGAATTTGAGTGATAATAGTGTTGTTGAAGGTTTAAAAGTTGATGACAATCAAAGTAATCTTGTTTGCGAAGCATGTGCATATGGAAAACAGTGTCGTTTTCCATTTCACAAATCCGTGCGAGGAGAAATACAGCCAGGTGACTTAGTATACAGCGATGTCTGCGGGCCTATGAGTCACACATCAGTTCAAGGTCGGAGGTATTTTGTATTGTTCAAGATGCTGTTACAAGTTACAGGCATGTATATTTTATGATGCACAAAAGTGATGTTTGGAATTTTTCAAGAAATATAATGCCATGGTCAGAAACAAATATACCCACAATGTTAAGGTCCCTCATACAGACAATGGAAGAGAATATATAAACAAAGCTTTCAGGGACTATATGGACAAAGAAGGCATAATTCAGGAGTGTACAGCTCCATACACCCCTGAACAAAACGGACGGGCTGAAAAAACTACGCACTATTGTGGAGGGTGCTCACTCTATGCTGTATACAAGAGATGTTCCTTTGAATTTGTGGGCTGAGGCTGTGAACTGTGAAGTTCATATATTGAATAGAACCTCCTCAAGCCAGACCCCTAACATGACCTCAGTTGGGTCATGTGAAAGTGTTTGGTAGTGCTGGGTATGTTCATGTTCCTGACCAGTTAAGGAAAAAATCAGATAAGAAGAGTGAGAAAATAATACTGGTTGGTTATGATAATACTAATTACAGAATGTATGATATAAATACAAAACAAGTAAAAGTATCGAGAAATGCCATTTTTGATAAAGATCAAGTTCCAGAGATTAGAAATAATATAGCCAAAATATATGTTTTTGATGAAGGAAAAGAAAATATAGAAAACATAAATTATGAAACTAACCTTAAATCCGAAGTGAGAAAAGAAGATGTAACACTGATAGAAAGTCCATCAATTGAGAATGAAGACAACGTGCACAGTTGTAACAGTGATGATCTTCCCTATGAGCCATCTCAAGAAAGAGGATGTAGAACCTTCTCATAATTTAAGACCGCGAATGAACAGAAACTTTGAGGCAAATCTTATTGAGTTCTCATTGCCACAAACGTATGAAGAAGCAATGAGATGTTCACACAAGGAGAAATAGTCCAAGGCCTTACAAGAAGAGCTGATGGCGCTAAAAGAAAATGAAACTTGGTCTACAGTTAAACATTTAGGTCAGAGAACACTTACTACAAAGTGGGTTTTTGCTATTAAGAAGGACGAGAATGGCCAGGTCATACATTATAAAGCTCGTCTGTGTGCACCTGATTTTAGTCAAGTAAAAGGGGTTGACTATCAAGAGATATTCTCTCCAACCACCAGGTATGATTCAATAAGAATTATTCTTTCTATTGCAGAAAATTATAACTTCGAAATGAAGCAATTTGTTGTAAAAACCGCATTTCTTAATGGTTATCTTGAAGAGGATATATATAGATATACCAGAAGGTGTGCAGGTAAATAGTAATTATATTTTGAATTTAAATAAGTCACTGTATGGATTAAAATAGGCATCTAGATGTTGGAACAAGAGGTTTAGTGATTTTTTAAAGAAATATGGTTTCATACAATCTCAGGCTGAAAACTGTTTATATAAAGGATATTTTAAAGGTGTTAGAGTGTTCTTAATCATTTATGCTGATGCACTAGTAGTATCTGAGAGAAAATAGGTTATTAAAAAAAATGTATTATTTAAAACAAGAATTTAAAATTAAAGGGTTAAATTTAACATATTTTGTTGGCATGGAAATAAGAGATTAAATAATTGTATATGTCAATGTAATTACATCAAGAAAGTAATAAAAAATATTTCTATGCATAATGCAAACCCTGTAAGTACTCCAGCAGACATAAATGTTATTATCACAAAGAATGTAGATAAAAAAGTTCCAAATTTTCCATACAGAGAAGCTATCGGGTCATTGTTATTTTTGTGTTCCATTTCAAGGCCTGATATATCATTTGCTGTGAATGTTTTGAGCATATATGTTAATAACCCTAGTCAACAGCATATAAATGCTGTTAAACGTGTAATAAGATACTTGATTGATACTAAAGATAATTGTACTAAATATGGAGAAAGCAGTGATCTCATAGGATATTCAGATTCAGACTTTGCAGGGGATTTTGATACCAGTAGGTCTACTACAGGTTACATTTTTCAAATGAATGGAGGATCAATCACTTGGTGCAGTCAAAAACAAAAGACCATTGCTCTCTCAACTACTGAAGCAGAATTTGTAGCTGCCTGTGAAGCGGCAAAAGAAATACTGTGGTTGAAACAATTATTGTCAGAGTTAGGTGAGAATTATAAATGTATTACACTATGTGTTGATAATCAGAGTGCTATTAAACTAATTAACAACCCTGCTTATCATAAGAGAACAAAGCATATAGATGTCAAATATAATTTTGTAAGGGAAAAGTTGGAGCTGGGCATAACAAAACAATTCATATAGTATTCAAACAAAACTTCTGAAAAAACGTAAATGTAAAGCACTATCCTACATTTATAGAATTTAAAAAAATAAACAAAATAAGACAATTCAAGACAAACAAATCGAACTAAACAAAACGAAACAAAACAACACAGTTCCCAGCATATCATCACCAAAACACTAAAATACTAAAATGCTACCAAATATACTAATACTACACAAACTACAAGATATTTTCATTTAAAGTTTTAACAATTTTATGTATTTTGTGTATAAACTCGTTTATGTATTTAACTATTATTATGTCATAAATCTCAGTTGTTTGAAGTGGCCAAAATGTTTGATTATTGCTTAGTTGTGATTTTAATAATTTTCTCACTACATTGAACATACTACAATTATAAAATATATTATATGTGTCTTGTATTCTGTTATTGCATTAACATGTGTAATCTTCAATTTAATATATTTTTTTTATATATGATCTTACCTGGCAGTGTCCTGTTAATACTTTAAGTGATTCTAATGTTAAGCTATTTTTACTAGTGTACCATTCGTTTATGTTTTTAATAAAGTTTTTTTAATTTAATCTGCTAGTTTATGTTATGTACTCTTGTTGCCAATCCCTATTGCTATTTTTATACAATTCTTTTTTTAATTCTTTTAATCCAATTGGGAATTTATTATTTTTTTTTCTTTCCAAATTATTTTGTCTAATATTATTTTAGTGTAGTTATCTCCTTTATATATTAACTAATTTACTTCGTTTTTAATTTTATAAACCATGTTTTTATCTTTTAAACTGTAATCTACTGGTATTATTTTACTTGAAGTTACTATTGCCAGGTAAGAGGTTGTTGGCGTTAAATTAATTAATTGGATTAAAATGTACCGTTGTGAAGCTCTCAGCATTCTTTTTATGTGTGTGATGTCTATCCTATTGTGAAAACATGAACTGGCATACTGGATTATGTTTAAATACAAAGATTGGTAAATTACTATTTTATTTTATAACTGTATTACTGTGTAATCCAAATTAATTGTTTCAGTCTTAAAAATATTGTTTTTACTTTGTCCGTTATGTATTTGATGTGTGGTATAAAACTAAGACGGTTATCTAAAACTATTCCCAAATATCTTATTACTTTTTTAACTTTTATTGGTGTTAAATTATACTTTACTCTGTGTGGTCTACGATCTAAATTTCCTTTGAACATGATAGCAAAAGTTTTGTCTGTTCATAATTTTAAATTCTTCCTCTCCATCCATTGGTATGTTGTTTCCATGATTGCCTGGTTTTTTAGTTCTAATTCCTTTCTAGTGTTACCTTCTATTAAAACTATACAGTCGTCTGCAAATGCAATGGTTATTGTGTTTATTTCGTTATTTTCTACTATGTATTCGTTTATGAATAAATTCCAAAAAACATAACCTTGTAAGCATCCTCTATTTGTGTTATTTTTATTATTAGTTGTTCTTCCTTTATTTTTTTTTTCTCTGCTGTCTAAATAGTCCCACAAGATTTCTTTTAATTGATTTGATAAAGTTAATTTGTTAATTTGTTTTTAATGTCATGCCATGTTTCAGTCGAAAATGCATTGCTAATATCCATTGAGATTCCTAAAATACATTTTTCTTATTATTATTTATGGTTTGTAATACTTTATTAATTGCCATTTCTGTAGATTTATTTTTCCTAAAGCCAAATTGACTGTTGTGTAGAATTTCTTCTGTTTGTTTTTGAATTTTGCTATATATAATTATTTCATAAATGTTACCTAAAACTGGTAGCAAACATATTGGTCTATATGAACAAATATTGTGCTTTGGTTTGACTTTATCCTTATACAAGAAAATAATTTAACCGACTTTCCAACACTCTTGAATATTTGCCTTCTCTGTAATATTTATTTATTATTTTACAAAAAGTTTTTTAATCTCTTCCCAATTTTTTTTATTACTTCGATTAGTATTGAATCTATTCCTAGTGCTTTTTTTAGACTACATTTTTTAATGGCTGCTTCTATTTCGTCTAAACTAATTTCTTCTCCTGTTAAATTTTCTTCTTCACTGTTTATTATTATGTTAATTTTTTCGTCTTTTATTGTTTCTATGTTTGGTAAAAGGTTATCCATTAATTTTTATATGTAAGTTTCTCTAGAAAGAGGGGTGTAATGTTTCGAATGGTACACCACACAGATTTACGAAACACGCAAAACATTTATAGTAAAAAAGTTGTATTTTTCATTGTTAGAAATTTTGTTCATACTCAACACAAAACGTTTAAAGTAATAAATAGACAGTCAGTATTCAACTCAGTCAGTAAACAGCAAGAAAGTTAAAGTGTTCAGCAGCCCTTAGCAGCTAAACAAATTGTAACGAAAATTTTTCAACAAAAAAATGGCAAATTAAGTTCCTGGCGAATGGCCATTTTTGTCAGCGAACAATACACGCTTCTCTAGCGCCGCCACTGCTGGACAGGAAGCGATCACCTCCCAAACCCCACCCAAATTCCTTAGGAGGAAGGAGTGACGCACCGCCCGGACGCGCGTGTTAGCGGCCACTACAACCCCCACCCCCTCTCAGAAGTAGCGGGACATTACGACCACGCGGAGTGTAGAATCGATACAGCTATATGCGCCATACAAAGACCGGCCACCATGATAACCACGCCAAGCCATGTAGCCAGAATGGGACTGGATATACAGATTAAATTGGATCAGCAGCAATGGGAAACCACAAACTTTGTGCCTCAAATTAGTGCGACCAACAACTGAACGAAATCCATTTTTGGAAATAAAATGTCGGTGCGAGGAATTAGCAAACGCGAGACGACTCGCGCAGGACATTAAAATAAATGATAGTGAACTAATTAAAAATGCATGGAGCAGTACCTCGAATGGTAAACGAGTACCATTGTGTATAGAGTGTAACAAACAGCGAGTGGTCCGAGGCAACTTCAGCCTCAACAGACGGGCGTTACAGTAAGAACGCGAACAGCCACAAAAAAAAAATTTTAAATTCAAACCCATCAGAACAATCTTTAGAAAATTCAATTTTAAATATTTTTCGCAACTGATGATGCGCGAAACATATAATATGTGCAGGAACATGTGACGGAACAATATCGTGTATAATTTGTCGCAGGAATTACCACGCCGAGTGCCCCACAAGAACAGAACGCGCAACCACAGACAACTATGGTAGAATTCGGTGCGACGAGTGTGAACGAACAGTGCGACCAACCGAATGGGACATGGTCAATAACACCTCGGGATGTTTCGGGTGCGAGCAGTGCGCGGACGTACCGCGAGTGACGGTGCCATACCCCATCACTGAGGGTAGTGAGAACAACAGCTGGCAACAGAGCCTGCTAGGGCACTCAACAGACATGGACGGAGCAGCACCATGGGGAAACCCATCGGTGCCACACACCATCCCTGACTTCGTGTGGCCTCTGCCACACCAGGTGGCCATAGCAACACCAGCATTTGCAGCACCGACCATAGGGACGGGCACGACACTAGCCCGATTCCAGTCGCTGCCAACCTTCGCGGGAAGCACCAAAGAGCACCCACAGGCATTCCTGAGCAGCTACACAGGACGATTGAGCAGGTAATATGTTAGTGAAGCAGAGTGGCCTAGCTGCATAGGAGGCTAATTGTCGTGGGAGGCACGCACATGGTCGCAGTCCATTGACCACTATGGCATACAATGGGCCGAGTTCCAAATTGCCTTACTCAGACATTTCAACTCCATGTATGGGTCACTGCACGCTCAAAGCCGTGCCGTTTTAGAGTCACAGAGTGATTATGAGACACTAACAGCCTCTGCCACCCGAAAAATTGACATAGTTAGACATTTTCATCCACATATGCTAGACCCAGACATTTTGGAAGTAATAGAATCGACAATAAGATGAGAATTCAATTGGCCCTAGCACCACTGATACATGGCGGTGTAGACCAGTTCATGAGGTCCACAGCATTAATAGACCAGACCAAAACCGAAAATAAAGTGCATCACAGGGTACAGGATGGGCCACATCAACCACGGCGCCATGACCACATAACATGGAACAATAACACACAGTCATCAGCTGGACATGGCATGAAAGGGGCAAGCCAAACAACACATAAGAACACAGGGAATAGCCGACTTGCTACACCCATAACAGCTGGCCCAAACACAGCAGCTGAAACCACGCAAGCAGGAAAAGTTAGAAGGGAAGGCCCCTCTTTTCCATGCAGGTATTATGGAGGTCTACAACACCACTAACATAACGAATGTCGTAACCTCGTGAGGCAAATGCAATATAATTTAAACAATGGTAGGAAACTACCAGCAGGAAACTAACTGGCAGGGTAGGCGAGCCGGATGCTCACTACCCCAGGCCAAAGAAACAGCATGCAACATCAGGTCAACATAAGCCCACAGTAACACCCATTCCACAACAAAGTGTGTTAAGGGAAACAACAGACAATGAGCCAATAACTGCAATGTCACGGAGGTCACATCAGACATAGAACCCAGGTTTGATGAAATTCTGACTTTGGTTATCAAAGCACAACATCAATGCGCACAAATGCAGGTCAAGAAGGCGAAAATCGTACAGGGAGATGGTGAGTGGTGGTTAATCCGGGACACACACGTCGAGACCCGTCGGCAGCATCCCGTTGTGACCTGGTGCCTCTATGTACCAAAAGGAGCACGAGAACATGTACTAAGGCATGCCCACAGTAGCCATTTTGCTGGTCATCCTAGGGCAACCCAGACAGCCAGAAATCTCCACATGCATTTCCATTGGCCAGGAGCAAGCAGGGATGTATGCAGGTATGTGAAGGAGTGCGTCCCCTGCAACCACTTCAAGAGCAGGAGAACAGATGAGGTGACCCAACAGCAACCCAGGGTGCCGAAGGAACCATTCGAGACGGTTTCCTTATATCTCATGGGCCCCTACCCCGCACTTCCACAGGGAAGAGGTTCATCCCGGTCGTAAGTGACACATTTTCCAGATGTACCGAAGCTTACCCAGTCTCCAGTGCATGGGCACGCAAAATTGTGCGGGCACTGGAAACAGAGTTCTACCCTCGCTGGGGGTACCGAAAGACATTGCTCACAGACAATGGTACCCAGTTCACTGGGAAGTACTGGCGTGAGCTGTGCACTTGGTGAGGGGTAAGACACCATACAACTCCAATATACCACCCAAGGGCAAACCCCACCGAGAGACGCAACCAAGAACTCAAGACCCAGTTACGCATGAGAGTGGGAAAGGACCACACCAGCTGGGTCGAACATCTACCTGCTGTCCTATTTACCATAAGGCCACATTCTAGCCACAGGACAGACTCCAGTAGCGAATCTGCATGGTTGTGAACTAATGCTACCTGGAGAGTTTGCCAAACGCCAAACAGAGGGCAAGGGCGAACCAGAAGATGGGACAGCCAGAAGACAGCGCAGGGAGGCAGAGTTAACAGCAGCTCGCAGTAACCAATAACGCTACATCGAGGGATGGATGCATGCCACCACATGAACTCCACGACGGTTGGCGCCTGGCCAACTGGTCTATGTCAGAGAACATAGAATATCCAGTGGCACGAAGAACTTCTGTGCCGGATTCGCCCAGAAATGGAGCGGACCACATTCAGTGGTGAAGATGCTGGGGTACACCACATAACTCATCAGGCTGAGCAGCAGGAGGAGGGCAGCCATCCACCGCGACGACCTCCGATTAGCATTGGAGACACCAAGCATCAAACGGAGTCGGGATACAGAGTTCCGGCAGCGACGGAAAGATTCTCCGGCGCCTCTTCTTCGCCACAACATCCCACATTTCGACGTCCACAAGGAACGTGGAGGAGAAAGAATCACCCGAGGGAGGATCGCCACCGCCAAGCACAATAATCAACACCGCACGAATCACTGCAGGCCTGGAAAGGTCACTCTGCAGCATTGTGATGCCCTGCGTCATGGCGCTGGTCACCAGGGACGCCGCTGATGGCGAGTCGCCATAGACACCTGTGAGACAGAGCTCCCTACAGGACAGCTCTCTTGATGGCTCCGCTGCAGCACCCTCAGCAGGACCAACAGTGGGGGACATCACACCGGAGGATGTCGGCCAAAGCGACAGGGGGAGTGTAACTGGGTTTCACAGCCCTTCACCGTGGCCATATCCTTCCCCTTGCCAACACCCATATCCTGCCGACGTCCACACCATAGCAGCAGGAACAGCAAAGAGGAGTCAGAGGAGGGAGGTCTACCACCCCTCTCCACCGCTCCAAGCGGCCGCTTTTCCTGATCCGCCCAGACTGCATCACATGCAGTGGGGACAATCCCCGCCCACACGTGCATGTCACAGGATGTCAGTCTCGCTGGGGTTAGCACCCTGCCTTCCAGCAGCAGCTGGAGTCAGCTCCCAGAAGCGCAGGCCTTATAAACTGAGGCCACGCCACAAGCTGAAGCCACCCGCTGCCTGTTGTGCTTGTCGGCGTGATGGGACACATGGGAGACTGCACGGTCAAGTGGTCACCAGAGGAGAGGCTGTTTGACATGAACCATGGGCACACGAGTTCCTTGTGTCCAACTCTGACTGCAGCAGTCACAACAACTACACCAACTACACTAGGCCACCCCAACTACATTAGGCCGAGAGTGTGTAGTGCGGGTCGACATGAACAGAACTTGCACCTTCTTGCTGACAAGGATTACGCAACTCGAGAGACCATCCTACTCATGTATTACAAGAGGTAACTCTTTTAATAAATGGGTAGGCGATCCGAAACTGTGTTTACCCCAAAGCCACAGCCGTTGGGCGCACTGGCAATTGGTTGTTGCGTCCTCGCAGCTCGCGCAGCTAAATACGTAGCAATGCACCACCGGGTGATGTTAACTAGCTGGTAGGCCAGAGCTGAAGAGATAGGTGCCCCAAAGTTTCGTCCAGTAGTGTACAGAATTTTTACAAACATATTGAACACAGTCACCGCATTCACGGCTACAGCCAGGGGGGTTTTTCATTGTATAAATGGCAATCAAGCATGTTATTCCACACCCCTTTGCCCATGTGGACTCGTCCATCCCTTCAGGAGACAGCCACCTGGCAACACTGTCGCCAATGGAATTCAATGCATCATGGGAAGTGAAATTCAAACACTTTTATGAGAATATGTAATACCTTAATTTAATGTGTATTTATATAAGAGTTATTATATTTTTCTAAAATGAATATTGCCTATAAAGGACTTCGGCATTGCAACAAATCATTTAGTGTGGTAATATTCCCAGTCAATTTCACAACTTAAACATTAACAGACATATGTTAATAAACAGGGATATCACCAATGTGTTTAATTTAATTCATACAATTTTTTAACATTCTAATCACATCACAGAGTGTTCATGTAATGTTTCATATTTTGGTGTTTGATGTCGGTTCTCTTCACATGTGCCGACAGCACTCGGACAAGACCGGCAGCATTAGTCGCCTGCTCCGCGAGCCCCCTTAGTACCCACATATAGGCTGCAAAAAATTAACTGCAATATTAATATGTTAGTCACCAGAACATTTGTATTATCTTTAATGTACTGAGGGGAGAGCCAACCGCCTTTTCACCAGTGATTTTATCGCAATCGCGTATCAATATAAGACCATGTGTTTTTCACCGTTTAAGTGCTGGGTCCATTATCATGCATCATTCATGCATTATTCACATGTAGAAAGGACAGTGAATAAACTGCTCAACCAAGTGAAATCAGTGTCAAGTCATTGTAGGGCATCCTTTGTAGCATCACCCACATTTCGTTAGCATATTTCAGGCGTACGAGATGGCTTACAGTCTCGCCATCAGATATGAAAATGCAACCGTAAGTAAGCGACTCCCATCAACAAACTGACAGAGGATTACCAGGGTCACCATGGGCTGTCGACCGGACGACCTTCATCATTAGATCACCACTGAGTTATGGCGCAGGGCAATATAACATCCAACCAGCCCTGGTTAACCTCGCCGACGTCAATCATCGTGCCTAAACCACATCTGCTGGCATTGCTCCAATGGCACATCGTCGAGCAATGTTGGAAGATCGTTCTGCATAAAGTGCAGGTACCATTCTCTGTTTAGCCTCTGTGGTAGAAAATGTGGCCCGATTTGACAGTCGTTGAGTATTCCTACCCAGACATTGAACGAGAATGTTTGTTGATGCTGTGCATGTTTCACTGCATTAGGATAGATTTGGCCCATGCGTGAAAGTTGCGGAAATTAAAAATGCTGGTATGGGTAAACCCATATTCGTCTTTAAACCTCAAATTGTTTAAAAACTGGGGGTCTAGATCTCGCTGGTGTTGTATCAGCTGGCAGAAATTCAATCTGGAAAGAAAGCTGTGTTTTTGAGACCTTGCACACATTGGATATGGTATGGGTATAGTAACTGGCGGTGCAGGATTCACCATACACTGCTTGCGCTTACACAGAGGTGACAAAAGTCCTGGGATAGCAATATGCAAATATACAAATGGCAATAGTATCGCGTACAAAATATATAAATGGGCAATGCATTGGTTGGGCTTTCATTTGTAGTCAAGCGATTCATGTGAAAAGGTTTCTGACGTGATTATGGCCATACGACGGGAATTAAGAGACTTTGAACGTGGAATGGTAGTTGGAGCTAGATGCATGGGACATTCCATTTCGGAAATGGTTAGGGAATTCAACATTCCGAGATCCACAGTGTCAAGAGTGTGCCGAGAATACCTAATTTCAGGCATAACCTCCCACCATGGACAATGCAATGGCCGACCACCTGCACTTAATGACCAAGACCAACGACGTGTGTGCAGAATGGCCAGTGTTAACAGAAAAGCAACACTGCGTGAAATAACCACATGAATCAATGTGAGATGTACGACCAACGTGTCCATTAGGACAGTGCGGTGAACTTTGGATGTACCTGGCTATGACAGCAGAAGACCGACTCGAGTGCCTTTACTAACAGCACGACATCGCCTGCAGCACCTCCCCTGGGCTCGTGACCCTATCGGCTGGACCCTAGACGACGGGAAAACCGTGGCTTGGTCAGATGAGTCCCGATTTCAGTTGGTAAGAGCTGATGGTAGGGTTCGAGTGTGGTGCACCCCACGGATCCATGGACCCAAGTTGTCAACAAGGAACTGTGCAAGCTGGTGGTGGCTCCATAATGATGTGGGCTGTTTTTACATGGAATGGACTGGGTCCTCTGGTCCAACTGAACCGATCATTGACTGGAAAGGGTTATGTTCAGCTACTTGGAGACCACTTGCAGCCATTCATGGACTTCATGTACCCAAATAACGATGGAATTTTTATGGATGACAATGTGCCATGTCACCGGGCCACAACTGTTCGTGATTGATTTGAAGAACATTCTGGACACTTCCAGCGAATGATTTGGCCACCAAGATCACCCGACATGAATCCCTTCGAACATTTATGGCACATAATCGATAAGTCAGTTCGTGCACAAACTCCTGAACCGGCAACACTTTCGCAATTATGGACGTCTATAGAGGCAGCATGGCTCAATATTTCTGCCGGGGACTTGTTGAGTCCATGCCACGTCGAGTTGCTGCACTTCGCCGGGCAAAAGGAGGTCCGACACGATATAAGAAGGTATTCCATGACTTTTGTCACCTCTTGCATAGCCACCCTCCCAGTCGAAGTTCCTAGGTTTAAATCTACATTTTCTAACACAAGTTCTTCAACATCAGGAACTATGGAGTTCGGCCTACCTGGTCCGTGGTGGTGTGTGAAGGCCCCATTTTCTCTAAGGCATTGATGGATCCTAATGAATGTTCGCCTGTTGGGATGCCTTATGTGAGGAAATGCTTCTGTATACAGCCATGCAGCCTCCAATGCATTGCTTTTGGCTTTGCCATTCATTAAGTAAATATCTGTGTACTCTACATTGCTGTAATCGTGGTCCATATTTACAACACCTCCGCAAAAGTAAATCGTACTTCTGTACATACTGTTGCGCATACCTTTGAAGCAAAATTTACATACCCATCATGTTCACGACACACTGTTTGTGTGTTATTTAGTACTAAGGCTCCCAGAATGCAACAGGGGCCGGATAGTGGATGGAGGAGAGGGCGGTATAGTACAGGGCATGTCCGTTGCTGTTGCAAACAAAACAGTGCCACATTACAGTATCCAGGCACTCAGAGTTCACTGGCAGTCCAACCAGCACACAAATGCCATTATCTCGTAAACTGTTAATTTCCTAACCCATGTTTACTGGACCTTTTTTGCTTCTCTTCATATGTACGTCTCGTCCCTACAATTCGACTGTAGAATCTGAACATTCTATATATTTAACAATGTCTGATTTTTATCATGAATAACATGCATCTATTTCAGTGTCATACTGATGTCCACTATCACAATACTAGAGATAATTTTGAATTAAGAAATGCTTATTGTTCATATAGTTTAACTCAAAATGGTTTCATAAAGGTTTATATTAAATTATTGAACATTCTTCCTATGAAAGTACGATTAATGACATTAACAAGTTTTAAGCAAATTATAAAAAAATTAAATTTGGATAACTGTTTCATTAGTGTTGACAAGTTCTTAAATTATAATTTTAATTCATAATTTTGTGATTGTAAATTTGTATGTTTTATTAATTTTTCTCATAACAGTATACATTGTGACGTAGCCTATACAATTGTACCATTTTTTGGGCAATAAAAAAAAAGCTGAAAGTGTGTTATCTAATGTATTCGCGTTTTCGATGCCATCCGAGTGCAGCACCATATCCTCAAAGATGACTCTTATAGAGAGTATAAAAAGGTGACAATTACATTGAATGTTCCAGTAAAATGTGAATGTTGTGTTTGTTTGCATATATATATATATATATATATNATATGGCAACAAATCATGCATATTTGAGCCTGTAGTGTACATGCCTGAAATAATGGTTTTAGTAGGAAATTTTTTATGATAATTTGTTAAATTTTTGGAAATTAAGCTCACTTTTGATGGAGTGTGACATTGTTTAGCAAAGTAAAAATGAAACTAATTAAGGCCCTGCACTGAGTATAGTTATATTGTTATTCAAAAAATATCCTAAAATTTTAATGTTCCATTGTCAGATGGATATGCAGCTCAGTAATTATAAGGAATAGCATGTTATCAGGAATGTAGAAAAAAATCTGAGAATTATTTTTGTGGGCTTACCGATTATCTTGAAAAATTATTACATGCATATTTATGATTGTTCACAGAAACAACATGACACCGGGGGTTCGCGAAAAAATGTTGATAACTATACCATATAAGAGGCATTAATTGGTAGCAATCCAATTCCTCCGAATATACTCTTGGTAGTGGTACGGGGGGTGAACTTTGAAATTGCAATTGGGAACAGGGGTCGAATATGTTATCGTTGGATAGATCGTCTAAAAGGAAACAACATTTACTAAGACAGTTGTTTTCTGATATTCGTAGTTTACTCAGAATAAAATTAATCATGTAAGCATATGGTTTAAATGTGCATAGTTTAAACACAAAGCCAATTGATCGCAAGTGTGTTTTTCTTACTACAATCAAACTTAAATCAACGATACATGTTGTGTGTCTGGCATGCATACCTAGTTTACATACAATCAAAGCGACGTCGGGTGTTCTGTAAATACCGGCATGGTGTGAGAGAACTACCATGAACTGGGAACTGGGAACACTCATTCGCACACAGCACTCTTCATAAGTGCTCTGAATGTCGACCATCCTGTATCAGACACAACTCTGCTCTCGGTCTTACATTTACAGTTGCTCGGCGGATCTCAGCACAGCTGAGAGATACACACGCTGCTCTGATTCTGTCATTCATGCAATGTAAAACGAATGACTGTCCGAATGAATGTAATTTCGATTGTTAGTTAACTTGCTTGCAAAACCTGCAGGTCCTGTAAGTGGTAGATTGCTTATCTGCTTGCTGCTTAGTGCTGCCTTATTCTCCGCTTTTGTTCGGAAACAGTGTAATAATAACTGTTAAGTTTAGCCATTTACCGTTGGTTGTATGTAAACTATACACATCAGATTCACAATGTGCGCCATTACAGTATTTCCAGTTGTGTGAGACTCGCATTGATACTAGTTGTGACCTGTGTGCCTTACTGCATGGATTCGTGCAATAGGCATTAGACTGTTTTCAAGAAAACGCGGAGAATAATGCAGCACTACATAGCAAGCAGATACGCCCTCTACCACTTACAGGAACTGCAGGTTTTGCATGCTAGTTAACTGACAATCGAAAGTTTGTTCATTCAGATAGTCATTCGGTTTACATTGCAACCATTAATCGTGTGCATTGTTTCAGTGTCAGAAATCGTCTGTCTTTGATGTAGCTGTCTGAATGGAATACTGTTTACAAACGAAGAAGCATTTGACATGCTGATGATACTAGTAGAATGTCGTCGGAACTGCAGAGCAGCTGCCCATTTGTACGCAGAGAGATACCCTCAACACGTTAACCACCCGTAAAATGTCTTCCAGGATCTTGAATGTCGAATGCATGCAACTAGACTAGTGCAGTGAACAAAGAATGAAGGTCGTCGCATCAGACGACTTATGAGAGATAAGAGGGCTTTTGATGTACTTGATGCCATGGTTGTTAATTCATATGATTCTACATGTAGTATTACCCATGAGTCAGGATTAACACAAAGTACAGTGTGGAGAATCCTCGCTGGTGATCGTTTAGAGCCGTACGATGTGCAGTTGCACCAAATCTTCGGGAAAACAACTTTCCGCATTGTGCATTGATTTCTGCAACTGGTACCTTAGCAAGGACCATGCTTTCCATTGCAGCATTTTGTGGACTTATGAGGTCACATTCAATATTAATGGTGACATTAACATACACAATGCACATTACTGATCTGCAGTAAACCTACATTATCTACATCATGTGGATAACCAGCATGCATGGAGCTTTAATAAATGGCGTGGCCTTCTCTGACATTGTGTGATAGGAACTTTTTTTTGAAGGGCCATTGAAAGGAGTAGCTTACGCAGATTTCCTTAGAGAATATTTTGTATCAAATGATCGAAGATGTCCCTCTTGCTCTGAGATTAACACCGTGACTTCAACAGGATGGTTGTCCTGCTCACTTTGCACACAGAGCTCTGTTAGTTGCCGATGTGTTATTCCTCAGATGGTGGATTGGACGAATTGATCCTGTAGTTTGGCCACTACATTCTCCAGACTTGGCTTCAATTGACTTATTTATGTAGGGGAGAATTAAATACATCGTCTACAGTGTATGTTTAATACTGTGAGAAGACCTAAAATACAGAATCAGAGCAGCATGAGGATCCCTCAACAGTGGCGAGGTCCGCCGAGCAACCTCAAGCATAAGAAGGAGAGCAACGTCGTGTTTGATGAAGGGTGGTCGACATTTCGAACACTTGTGAAGAGTTCTTTGTGCAAATGGGTGTTCCAAGTTCCCATTTCATTGTGTTTCTCTCACACCATTTCAGTATTTACAGTACACTCTATTTCCTTTTTATTGTGTGTAAAATATGTATGCACACCAGTATAACAATACTTTCGTGGATTTACTTTTGATTGTACATAAAATAAACCAGTTTTTGTAATTTTTATTAGATTGTGGATAAACGATGCGCGTCAAAAATGGTAGGTATGTTTATATATTTTTATTTCTTGTGTGTAAACTATGCTTGTGAGAAAAAATCTCTTAGTAGGTGTGTTTTCCTTCTAGATGATCTATCCAAAAATACCTTATACGACCCTAACTTCCAGTTGAAATGTCAACACACCCATACCCCTACTTCTGGTATGTTCTGGGGAATGGAACCCACCTGTGCTTCATTTAGGGTATAGTTATGAAAGTTTTGCTTCATATAGAGTATATTTATTAAGGTTTTTCACAAACCCTAGGTGTCGTGTTAGTTTCGAGAAGAAGGGGTGATACGGGTGGTGTGAATCACTGAGTATATGTTTCTATTTGGAATTTGTCTAAATAGGCAATTGGCAAGTATGAGCGAGACCTTTGTAGTTCCCTACCTGCCTTCGCAGCACAGTCCAACCTTGTAGCAGTGAACCACGCCTGACCTACTCATCTTTGGCATTTCATGCTCGGCCTACAAATTCAAGATAAACCATTTAATATAAACCTTTTGTGCATGATTACACGAATGATTAGAATCTGAAATAATGCATACCAGCCTTTGTAATGAACAGCATGTTAATTTAATCTCTTGCAAAATTTTTATTTTGCATGGCTATTTATAAATTTTGTTGCAAAATTTTGTGGATAACGAATTTTTTTATTGCTTGTATGCAGGGTACTACAATAAAGTAATATAAAGAAAAATAAAGTAAAACATCCGTAAAAAAGAATGATAATAATAGGTTTTCATCTACTTTACTTGAAACTATAAATATTATTATTTATTAAGTAATTTAAAATGTTGTTTATTAATAACATAATTATTAATGTTGAATATTAATTAATTTATTCAAATAATAACTTGTTTTCTCTTAATGTAACTCACAAGCATGGCTGCTAGCATGAAATAAACAGAACACGCTCCGAAGTTCAAGTTTTGTTTATTTAGTTAGAATGCATGTGTATAACCTGTCCATGTTATCTTAATATCTACAAACCTTCTGAGTACTTTGTAAAGGAGAGCGCACTGTTTCATGATCTGCATGTTTGCTAGTTTATTGCATGCACTTAATGAAGTCTAGGATCGATGATTGTACTTCCTATCTTACTTCTATTATTAGTTGGGGCTAGAGGTGTATCCTTTACATATAAAGCCTTCTTTATCTGAAGGGGATGGCTTGCCTAGTGAATGCAGGAGGCAGGAAAGGAATTATGGTACACAAATCTGGTAGCAGGGCAGTGTGGTTACATTGAGTAAATTGTGAATGCCTCACATGCACATACTGTGATACCATTTGGTGTTTGGGACATGCATGTTAGTGTTAATGATAATAAATGTAATAGTTCTTACAGTTGTGTTTAGAGCATTTGTTCACTTCTTCTCATCATGGTGGCCATTGTCACGGAGTACCTCCTTAAAGAGGAACTTATGTATGAATTTGCATTGCATGGTGTACAACCAACGCAAAATTGTACTGAGCCCTTCAGGCTGACACCCCTGTTGAATTGGAAAATGTTGCTGACTTAATGTGGACAGTGAGAACAAAATCTCTGCCAGTAAAATAGTTGTCCTTCATGATTTATTTGATAACTTTGATGATGAAACTAGTACGCAAACGTTGCTACATATCAAATATATGCTAGCTCATTTCTGCCAGTTGGCTAGTAATTTATTGACAACACAAGTTGACAATTTTTCTGATGTGCAAACATTTTCTTTATGCACTATTATGTCATAGGTTGAAGCCCTGTACACTAGTGTAAATAAAAAGGAAAATTAGTTCTCCCTTGCCTCTGGTAGTGTCTTACCTTTTTATTCTCTTGAAAATCACTTTGCCTCCCTGGTACTTCCAGCACCTTTGTGTCCAGTCTACGTAACCCAGTGGACTAAGTTCCATCCTCGGCGTACTTGTAGTGCTTTCCTAACTCAGGACCAGTCAGAAACCGCATAGTTTTCACATTAGCACACGCCACTTTGGCAGATCCAAATGTTGTCACATCCAGAAGTAGAGATTGTAGATACAATTTTGGAAGGATTGGCACCCCAAGAGCATTCAAGACTTGTGTTCATGGCGTACCTATGATTTTCGCTGATAAACAGAGAATGTATTATTTCTCAGAATATCAGGTATGCTGATCAGATACATGAAAATCTGGCTTCTGGCAACAGAAAAGATAAATATGGGCCTAGAATTACTCAGGGATAGGGAAGTTCTGATGACAAAGTCACACAAATTGAAAGCAATTCATCTTCACCACAGTCAGAGGAAACCAAAGTTTCGGAATCCTCCCAAACGTCATCTAGTCTGTCTTCTACTGGGCAGAAATTCAAAAGGCCTCTGTGTATTACTGTGTGGAGGTCGACCACATTACAACAAAGTGTCAGCAACTAAAAAATGCATTCGTCAGGATGGATTAGTGACTGGTTTTTATCGTTGTTCTCCGCCTAGCAATGTGCAGTAAAGTGCTCACCTGTTACAGTCCATCTGATTGTGCCAGTGTTTTCAATATTTGTTTGGCCCTTCTCAACCATGTAAGTTTAGTTTGGCAAATGGAGTAGCACGGCTTAATTTCCCATATGTTATAGGGCTACGAACTGTGTATATCCTTGTATTGACTTTGTTTTAGAGACAATTTATTGGCCAACACATTGTTGGACTCTGGATCCGTGAAAAACATTGTTTCAGGTAAATTTTTGAAAATTTATGAGTGTCAAGACTTGTGAATGCTGCCGCACCAAATATTCTCATGTGTTATAATGCTTCTAGTAGTGCGTTACCCATTCCATATTCTGCTAACATTAAGATAAGGATAACACATTTTACTTTTATATGCAAATGTCTGGTTTTTGTGAATTTAAGTTCAGAATTAATTCTTGGTAATGATTTCATGGCTCATGCAGCATCATTTTAGACATTCAAGTTAAAGAATTTGTTTTTTTAAATTTGAGCCGAAAAACAAAATTCTCTTTGTTATAGGATAACACATACTATGTAGATATTCTGAATTAAGTGATGAAATTACAACTTAACAACCTCCTGACCTCTTTGGGCAAGAAAGTGATGGAAAAAGTTTGGCAATTAAGAAATTATGTGAACAATTTTCCAAAGTGCGCACATCTGAATTGGGAATTACTGATCTGTTGGAGTACCAAATTAAGTTAGTGGAGAAAATAGTGTTGAATGTCACCCTTATCATTTGGCTCCACCCAAAATGAAAATTTTAAGAAGGGAAGTACAAGATTTATTAGATAATGGAGTGATAGAGCAGTCTAGTTCTCAATATGCCTGTCCCACTTTTTAGCCCCTAAATAAAATGGAAAAAATGGCATGGTTTTTCATCATCGAAAGGTAAATAAAAGGATTGAAATTGAATCGGTTCCTCTTCCTGATTTGCATTACACATATCTTTGGTTTGGTTTACCTAAGTATTTCACAACCATCAACTATAATTCTGTATATTGTCAGATACCTTTGGCTGAACAATCTAAGCCCATTACTAGCTTCTGTGTGCTATGAAGTTTGTAACAATTTATACATGACCCTTTTGGTCTGGCGACAGGTATACAGGTACTTACACACTTATTGGATACGATTTATTATGACAAATTTAAGTATATACATAATTATCCTTTACGATTTAGTAGCTTATTCAGAAACTTTTGAACAACTCCTACAGTATTTTCAACTTCTTTTTTTGTCACACCTGGAGAAGGCTGGGTTGACAGTAAACCCAAAGAAAGTTGAATTTGCAGTTCCAGAGATTTCATTTTTAGGCTATAAATTTATTTAAATGAAATCTATGTTGAGACTGAACGAATGAAAGCTATTAGAAAATTTCGACCTCTGGGTAATGTAAAGCGCATTGCCCGATTTATTGGTATGTTACAATGTTTTGGCAAACTCATTCAAAATGCAAATTTAAATAAAACAAACACAAAGCAGCAATCTCACTCATTCGTTTACACTTTAATTTTAAACTGTAACAAACACAAACTCACTCTCACTCGCGCCTGTAAATGTAAAAACCGTTTACTCACTCATTTATACTTTAAAATGAAATTCAAATAAACACAAAACAAATAAAACAGCATCAGACTCACTCGCTTGTTTACACATTTAATTAAATTTAAACTGTAATAAACTGCAACTTACTCACACTCGCACCTGTAAATTAAAACAGTTTATTCGCGCATTTACACTTTAAAATTAAATTTAAACTGTAACAAACATCAACTCACTCACACTCGCGCTTGTAAATTAAAACAGTTTACTTGCTCGTTTACATTTTAAAAATACATTTTAACAAACAAAAACAGCAACAAACTTACTCGTGCCTGTAAATTAAATCAGTTCATTCATTCCTTTACACTTTAAAGTGAAATTTATACAAACACAAACAGGAACAGACTCCCTCATTCGTTTACACTTTAAAATTAAATTTAAACGGTAACAATCAACAACATACTCACTTGTGCCTGTAAAGGAAAAACCGCAACTCATTCTCACTCTCACCTGTAAATTAAAACAGTTCACTCACTCGTTTAGATTTTAAAATGAAAATTTACCTGTAACAAACAGCAACAAACTCACTTGCTCGTTTACACTTTAAAATTAAATTTAAACTGTAACAAACAGCAACAAACTCTCTTGCGCCTGTAAATGAAAACCAGCAACAGACTTACTAAACAAACGCAAACAGCAACTCACCGGTTTTCACCTTATAAATTAAATTTAAACAAACAAGAAGTTCACTCACTCTCACTTACGCTCGTAAATGCAGATTAAAACCAATACAAACCATCACCTGTCGAAAGGAGAACTGCCATCGCCGCCACCGTCCCCTCTGCATCGATTCCGATGGTGCATGGCTGCCCCGTGGGCCAGTAAAGAGCGCAGTCGTCTGCCATACTGATGGTTCTTTTTCCAGACGTACTCTGCCAGGTAACCGACCCATAACTTTTACCGTCGGCCAAAGCACGAGATTCTGTACCTCACCAAGCACCAGCTCCGCTCGATGTTTAGCATGTGCACCCTCAATGCGTTGCCCCTTTTCATCTTTAGCATATTTCTAGTGTTGACCACACCTCTCTTTCAATGCACACAAATTCCCTCCTGTGATTCACCTGCATGTGGTGGTAGCCGTGAATATCCAGGTTGCTGTAACCTCGCCAAAAGTCTGAGATTATGGTTGTACCTGGTGCGATCCATTCGCGGATGATCTTGACCTGAGTCGCCGCGCTCCTCTTCTCCACGGGCACCAGGAAGAATTTCGTCTGGTAGTCCCGCTGCATGTCCCCGCAAAATAACTGGCCATATGAACTTTGCATTCTTTGCGGTTCTTTCACTTAACAAATTTCGACTCGTCGATCTCGACCACTTTGCCTGTCCCGCCGATGCGTTTCCTGTATGTCAGCACCCAGTCTATGGACACTTGGCGATAGAAATATGACCAGGCACAGGCGACGACCGTCTTCCCCGAGCACTGAAGTTCGTTCACGATTGTATGCTGTCGCAGGTACTTGATCAGGCACCATAGTAAACACAGCTCGATGATCTTGCCCGGCAAAAAGTTTGAATATCCAAAGAAACTGCCATGCCTCGCCAACACTTTGAAATTGCATTTCGTTCTGTCCTCCATTCGCCGTCGGCACCAGTAAAACAAGCCCCTATTGTCCCCGAGTTTGGCTTCCCGCATCGTAAGCACCGTATCGACGGCCTGACGATGTCATGTTTGACGAGGAATCGCTTGCCTGGCATTCACCATTATAATCTTGCATCCTGCACACACCATCGCTTTTCGTGACAAAAAACATTGGTGACAAAAAACATTTAAGAAAACTGAACTTGGATACGCGATGCGGAACAATCGGCGCTGAACTTGGATATGCTAAATGGAATCGGTCGGATATGCGATTCGGCACTGACACGTTTAAGGAAACAATTTGAACGGATACCATTTACTACACTCGCACTTTTACTGTGTTTTCCCCCCTTTGAGCACGCAATATGGAAAATTACCTAAAAGGTTCTCGGTGGTCTTATGTAATACTGGAAGGATTGTAAGTATCTGAATCGCAGCATTCCTCCTTCTATCCCCCCTCAGTCACCTTGCTCCGAGAACCACCTCCTCTCCTCCCCACTCTCATTTTTTTTATCCTTCACTTCATATTTGGAGCATGACCTTCTCCCCTCCACTCCTCACTCTTGTCTTTTTTTTTAAACTAGCCTCTCCCTCTATTCACTACTCTTGTTTTTTTATTATAACTCTATATTTGGAGAGTAGTCTTCTTCCTGTTCGTCACCTACTCCCCCCTATGCCAACATCACGTGATGTCCACGTCATCACAGTACTATGTTTCGAGCTCTGGCATTGACTACTCGTGCAGTTGTTTTTTTTTTCTTATTGATGTGAGCATAGGTTACTTCCGCATCGTTACTTATGCATGTGTGAGTGCGTGCAAGTGATTCATTATATTAGTTATCGGTCTCGAAGGTGGAAACCGATTATGTATTCGGCGTAGATCATGATGCAGTAAGTACATATATGTACCTATACATTATTTTATCAAATTCATTACTTGTAATTGTGTGTAAAAATGTCTACTAAAATTATATTTTTAGTGCCTGTATTATACGGATCTTCGCTAGTTACGGACAGAAGATTCAAAACTAAAATTTTCCAAACAAACTATTTCCTTTCAGAAAAATATCAAACAAAAATTTTCAGCAACTACTAAATAACGATTCTTTGCGACCGGGTAAAGTGTTATATTCCAAGCATGGAAAATCTGTATATTCAAGTTTAATTTCTCATTTGTACCAGTATCTAAATGTTCCGAACGCCAACATCAAAGAAATCGGGTCTGAAAGGCGCAAAGATTTGTTGCAGTCGGCATATTTTGTAAAGCATTTGCTGGAAAGGTACCTGTCGAAATACTCTTTGGGTGGTTTACTGGTGCGAATAATATTGGAAATTTACGACGAGGTGGAATTTTACAAATACATGAATTATGTATTTTTCGTAGGCGCTCCTTTATTGGGTTTGCAAAATTTCAAAATTGTTTCGATGATTCGCTTTTTCCTTCGTTGGTAGAGGATGTGGTGGTCAAGTCCAAATACAGTTTCTTTTCTAAAGAATTATTACTATGACTGTATAAGGAATTTAGAAAGAATTTTGGTTTGTTATTACCGTACGAACTTTTTACAACTACTCTGATAAATTACGATTCGTCATCGATCATAGATAAATATCACTGGATGGTTGAAAGAGTATACAATTGCACTAAATGGGGAATACTTGGTCGTTATGTGGTCGTTATGTGGTCATTACAAATACATATTATGCTACAATCACCTATTTCAAAAGGAATTGCGATGCTAATAATTCCATACCATTAGATGCGAGATGGCCCACCATTCGCGAGAGAAATACTTCGGATAGGGTCAATTCGTGTTTCCGGTTAAATTTTTTTGATTACGGTGATGGGATGGTCTCCATTCGATATTCATGTTTGTATATATCTCTAAAAACGAAAAATACTATTCAAATAAACGACCATTCTCTACTCCGCCACACATTTTTAATAAAGCAAGTTTATCAAAAATAATTGTACCGATTTAAATGCACGAGGGGGTGGGGGTATTTAATAGCGAAAAAAAAAAACAGCATTGTAAATTATATATTTAAGATCAAATATATAGTTACAGACAACAACCTAAAATATGACCCCATCTATTAATGTTTGTTTAAACAAATTTTATAAATTTTACACTTTAACGAAACCATTAACTCCAAATGCAATAAATAAAAAATACGATAAATTGAGTGACGAATACATTAAACGTTTAGATGTTCGAGGATATAAACTTTCAAATGTCAATATCATTTTCGCATATGATGCAAAAATGTTCATCAAACTTTTTAAAATCAACTTATTTCTACTAGATGCCATACTCAACTATGAAGCTCTGTTAAAACTCAACATGAAATTCAAAATCGATTGTATTTTATTTATAGTTCAGGATCAAAACAATGACACGAGAAATTGTTTTTATGACATGTTTAAAATTTCACCAAAATGGATGGGCAAACATTCGGCGGTAATTAGCTAAAAAAAAAACCCAATTTTTGCGAGTTATTTCACGAGGAAATCGCCGGAACCTATCAAACAATTTACTCGAGATGTATTCAGACTCCTAGAAAAATCAAATCAAGTAAACATGGTTTCCCTAGTCGAATTAATTTTCCTATTCCACGTGATGGAATTCGCTCGAGAAAGCTTGTTATTACACATACTGTTTGTACCCATAATGGGTTTCTGCCTCGCGTTTGCACTGGCCGATCATACATGTGTAGTGGCGCAAAAGCAAGATGATTCGCCCGCGAGTCCCGAGGCCAAAAATACGTCGATTTCTGACGATGTTCTTTGTAATTTGTTGTTTACGTTTCTGAAAAATTTCTTTAAACACGATGCCATATTTGATCATTACATTTCGCCTCTCCTCAGGCCCGACGGCTATGAAGAATGCACGCTAAACCTACACAGATTCTTTTATCGACATTGCAATGGGATTTACAGGAAACTATTCGGACCTTGGCAAAAAGAGTTAATCACTCTCGACCAAGTAGAAGGTTTATGCATTAATCTGTTTGATGAAAACAGAAATTATTTACAGTTACTTATCGAAGCTGTCAACAAAAAACTATAATTTGACGATTTCAATCAACGAATGTTCCAGTTTGTTTTCTGCAGCAGAAACTACAGGTCCCAAAAGCTGGTGATCGTCTATGGCTATTTCTTGGCCTTCGGACTTCGAGCAATGAGCGCAAAAAAATCAAGACATTAGAATGCATAAAACTAATGAGGTCGGTATTTTAACATATTCTCAGTGTTAATTTACCTACTTATTCGTTCACGCAAGACTTTGTTTCGATAATTCGCGAGCACAACTCTATCGATGATATAATAATAGATCAGTTAAAGGGAAACGAGCAGTTCATGGAAGCAATTGTGAAAGAATTTAAAGTCTAACAACACTTTACTCGGTACTCTATCATGTCACATGAAAAAAAAAAATAGCAAATGGGCACAATTTTTTTTCGATTGCTTTGTTAACATGTAACACAGTTCAGACATACTATAAAAGGAGAGGGAGTAATGAATCAGGACTCCCTTGAGGTCTAACTCAAATCAACAATAATAAACTGATGGGAGATATGCAATCATGGTGCAATCTAGTGAATGCTCCCAAAAACTATTCCAACTAACTTGTCAAAGAATTAAAGTTCTAATCGTACCACTAGCAATGACGTCAGCATTAGAGGTTATCGTGCTGTGCTTCAGCGACATCCTTAGATTCATATAATCGGCACGAGCAGAACATTGAGACTCGTTGAGTTTCAAAGTTCTACTTACTTTACTTACACGCCCAACTACACTGAAGAGCCAAAAAACTGGTACACCTGCCTAATANAGAGCCAAAAAACTGGTACACCTGCCTAATATAGTGTAGGGCCCCTGCGAGCACGCAGAAGTGCCGCAAGACGACGTGGCATGGACTCGACTAATGTCTGAAGGTATGCAGGAGGTATTGAAATCTGCGCCAAGTTGAGAAAGGGTTGCACGTCTGTCACGTTTAATGATTCTCATCAGTCATCGTTTGTCCCGTACGTTCACGATCTTTTTCCGGCCACAGCGATTACGAAGATTTGATGTTTTACCGGATTCCCGATATTCACGGTACACTCGTGAAATGGTCGTACGTGAAAATCCACATTTTATCGCTACCTCGGAGATGCTATGTCCCATATCTCGTGCGCCGACTATAACACCACGTTCAAACTCACATAAATCATGATAACCTGCCATTGTAGCAGCAGTAACCGATCTAGCAACTTTGCCGCCGCCGAACCCTCATATGCCACCGGATGGCATTTAGTGTTGTGAGACCGGAAGCCGAAACTCCCATAACTCACTAGGTGTTTGTGAAGCAAAAGCACCCTGACACTTTCTCAAATCATTAGGTCGGCGGTAGGGGCAGTGTAATGTGGGGCTTTGGGCACCGGGCCCTTATTTAGGCGAGTTATTTGGTGTTGCCTATTTTAAGTACAATTACGTTTTCGTGTATTCGGCGGGGGAGTGAAGCTCCCCTCCACCCTCCCGGCTGGAGTGAATGTTGTGTCGTGTAGTATGTCTAGCATGTTGAAATGTTGTTTACAAGTGTGCTAATTAATTTCGCATGTAGTGTGTCGGTGAGTCCCTAGTCTCCCGAGGTGTCATATACAGGTCTCCCTCGTGATACGTTTCATCGTTTCAGCGTTTATGACATTGGAGTATTAAAACCCTTATATATGAATTAGAGTTTGAGGGGCCCCTGGCACCAGTCTCTGAACCCAGTAACAGTAGGGCCCCCCTTTCCCAAGTCGTCTTCTTCCCGACCTGCAACAAACTATCAGGTCGGTGCGTTATTACAGGTTATTAATTTTAAATTAAAATATAATATATATATGTGATAGTATATAGATGTGTTTTTTTTGTTTTATTAATTTGTATTTTTTTTTTACGAATGTGACTTTTATATAATTAATTTAACTTAATTAGCCCCCCCGACCACTACCTCGACTGGCATGTGTGTCTCTCGACCTGGAAAACGTGTGGTAGTTGGGGCTATTTCCCACCTGTATCGAGTTCTCACATAACCAGCCTGGGCAGGGCACCCTTCGATGTGTTGTAAAGAAGTTTTTTTTAAAATCTAAACTAATTTCTACTATGTTAGCCATTCCAGTAATTTAACTGGCCTCAGTTTTTATTTGTTAAAAGTTGAAGTTAGTGTAAATGTTTTAAATTTCTTTTGAATTGGCAATGGCTTTAAAGTTACTGTGTAAGGAATATTACTTAACTAAACTATTTTACTTATTATATTTAATTGAGGATAGGATGGATTTTCTTTATTCATTTTGGGAATTGGTTTATATTTTATTTTGGGGGAAAAGGGGAGAACCCCCTGTAAAAAACCCCTGGTGCACTGTTTTTATTTAATCACTTTATGTTTGGTTGTTTGTTGCTGGGATTTATTGGGTGCAGATTGTCATGAGGCACTGAATGACAAGTTGTAGTTTTTCTTCTTTTGTGGTGGCTAGTTTTACTTTGTGTGCAGTTTCTTTTATTTGTTGGAGATAGGGTGTGATGACTGCAAAGAGAGTTTTTATGTCTTGTAAGCTGTCTATGATTTCGGTTGTGGGTGCTGCTGGTGGTGGATAGGTTTGCTGTCTTGATGTTCGTTCTTGAGTTCTTGGTTGAGGTGGGTGGATTTGTGCTTGGTGTTGTACTGGTGGGCGCTGGTAAGTTGGCTGGGGAATTAGTTGTGGACGCTTTGTTGCCGTATTGTTGTTGTATCTTGGTGGAGTCTCTGCGGTGTAAGTGACTTGGTTGGTGTAATCTTGTGGGGGTGTCCACTTCAGCATTTCTGGGAGTATCCCTGGGAAGTCTTGTGGGATCCATGTTGGTATACTGGGCGGTGGTAGTGTTTGGGTACGTGCTTCGAGTTTCTTCTTAATGTTTTCTTGCTGCTGGATTTTTCTGATGCAGTCCTTGTGACCTCCTTCGTGGTTTTGGTAGCAGTTTGAGCATTTTTTGGTGGCTTCTTCTGTTGTTTTACAATCTTGTGTGCTGTGGTTTTCTGAGCAGATGTTGCATCTCGGAGTGCGGTGACATTGGGAAGCTACGTGGCCGTGGCATTGACAATTTTTGCATCTCTTGAGGGCTGTTTGAGTATAATCTTCGATTTGGACTATGAAGTGAAGTATGTGCTTTACATTTCTCATCTGTTTCTCTTGGTCTGGGTTTGGTAGGATGACCAGTATCGGTGGTGAATAATATGGAGATCGCTCAATGTTAGGATCACCGAGGATTCTTACTTCTTGAATGATTAGCCCTTGGTTTTCTAAGTCTTCTTTGATTTTAAATACTGAAGTGCCTTGGGGCAAGTTTCTGATTGTTAAACGTACTTGTCTGTTTATTCCAGGGGATGAGTACGTGTGCGGTTGTAGTTGTAAGTTGATTAGTTGTTGGAGCAGTTTTGCATGGGTTATTGAAGTTTCAGGGTCAAACCGTATCCGGTTTCCCTGCTGCAGGAGAGTACATTTGCCACATTGTTTGTTTGCATAGTGTACATTGCCACTTTGTGTTGTCGTGTTCTGTGATAGGACAGTCTGTTATGGTTTGTATCAAAACTGTAACAACTAGCGCCACCTATTGTTATCTCTATGTCATCGTATTGTTTTCTCTATGTCATTAGTAATAAAGCTATGGTCGTTCAGTCGCCATTGAATCGCGATACGCAGTGTTTCATTTCGCTAATCATTACAAAGTCTGCCTTTGCATGATCTCCAGCACACAAAAGGCAGATTGGCCTAAGTGTGCAATATTTCCGAGTATGGCCCAGTGCACAGCATCGCCTGCACTGTACCACATCCTCAGGGCGATGTTTGTACATTTCTATACGAACTGGCATATAGAAAAGTGTGGATAATTTCAATAAGTCGTATTCTTTGTGCTTTTGCACTACAACCCCATAGACTACAGGTGTATCAGCAGGTTCTTTAAATTTCCAGACGTGGATTGGAGTAAATTTATTCTGTTTGAGCCGTTTCACTATTCGGCGTGTTTCTAGATCGTATGGTAGCTCTTTAATGACCATCTTATTCGGTTTTTCAATTTTTTGGGCGTGCGTGTAATATTGTACTTTGAATTTTTCTAAGACCTGACAGAGAGTACAGTAATCCTCCAACCTTACCAGTACCTTCAGGTGTTGTTTGTTGGTAATTGTGATTTTCACGAAATAATCTTGTTTGAAAGTCCGATTTAAAAATCTTATTTTCGAGGTGTCCGGTATATACACTGCAGGCGCGAGTGTGGTTTTATTTGTACTGTTTTCTGTTACAGCCCTTTTATGGCTGTCATGGCTATTGTCTGATGAGTCTTCTTCAACCAGTGGTGAGAAAACGTTTTCTATAGGAAGTTCTACTCGAAGTGGTGTCTTATTGGCTACTTGTGCAGTATGTTTCCTAGTGGGCTTCTGCCATTGTGAGTTGTGCAGTGTAGTGTCCGAAGAAGGAGAGACCGATGCCTCCCCTTCGTTGTACGACTTACCTGACGATGACTCCATCGAGTTCGTGTGCCTAATACTCCTAAGTCAGTGGTAGCTGACCACACTACCTTAGGGGTAGCGAGGCTAGGCCAGAAGAGGAAGGCTACCTTCCTCAACCACTGCCTGGTTTGTAATGCAGCAACTTTGCCAGACTGTGTTGTCTTATATAGGCGCTGCCGACCGCATCGCGTAACTGTGATTGGTTCCATACCTCTGTTATTTGCATACGCATGCCTATACCAGTTTTTTTTGGCTCTCCAGTGTATATTTCACTCTATAATTCCAAAGGACTTGGTGATTTTGGAGAGGCTGGATTTCTTTTGAGAAAAATCGCCAAGGAGCACCGCAATTGCTAATCACACCCCGCCCCACAAAAAATTTTTTTGTGAGAACCTATCTGATTGCATAACAGTCGTACTTCCCAACACACACCACCAAATCTGCCTATTTAAGTGCAAAATCTGGAAAACGACTTTTGTCAGGGTCGAGCATGATCCTTTAAATGCTCGATCCTGACTAAAGTTTTTTTCCAGATTTCGTTCTTAAATAGTAAGATTTTGCAGCATGTGACTGGTTCTCACAAAAAAAATGTTTGGGGAGGGGGGGGGAGAAATTGTCGATCGCAACACACTCTAGTAGGTTCTCTCGAAAGTATTCCAGCCTCTCCAAAATCACCAAGCCCTTTGGCATGATTATTTTGAGCAAAGTCAAAGACAGTAACTATTCGTTATCCCTTCTCCTTATATGGTAAAAAGATTCACAAAATATGTAGGGTCTATGATTGGCATTGACTAACTTGTCAGTGGAAATAGTGCTTGCCCCACACTCGTTTCGTTGGTCTGTTTCAACCATTCAGTGTAATGTTGTTAACGATTTTCATAATGTCTGCCAGCATGTAAGTAGGTATATTGGCAATTTTGTAGACACGTGGATTGTTTAGCAATTTAGAGTAAAACTCTCCGGGATTAACTTTGTATCTATATATGCCGATTCGTACAATTTATGAAGAAATGCCAACTGAAACGATTTACTTTCCACCTTTGTTTTTATTTGGCGAGTTCGTGTAAAATATGCTTGATTTCCTTGACTTGGTTTAGAAAGGTATTTTGATTTCCAAATCAATAAATTCGTTTTTGATTAATGAAATTGAAGTAAATTCGTTGGAGTACAATTTATTTAGGGCGAAATTTATAGATTCGCTTATACAATTTAGTCTCTTTGCCACATGTTTGTAGTATTCAATATCTAAAAAAAAAAATCGAAGAAATATAATTCTTTAGATTGTTAAATTAATTCATATTTTTTTTATTTCACCTTAGTTATTGAGTAACTTAAACATGGTGTACAAGTCTCTCCTAGACAATAATTGTGAAAAAAATATTACTTTATTAACCACGATGGAGATGCATTTCATGTTGCAAATGGGATGTACATCGATGCTGTAACTTCGGAGGGCTTGCTACAAACTTCTTCCATCAAATGGAATCAACTTCCAAAACTCAAGTTTCGCAGACTGAAACATGTAGTCGGCAATCTCGTGGTGGAAAACATTTTTCGTGCAAATGGCGTGTACGCAGTCACTGAGTCTAAGCATCTGATCCTGAAAATGTCCTACAACTACACACACATGTACAAGTACATTCCCATTAAAAGCTTCGAAATCGAGATGGGCGTAGATAATTTGGAGGATTTGCCACTGTGAGGATTCGGTGCAAAGAAACTCTTTATGTGTGTGCTCTACTGTGAGTATCTGGATATCGAAGTTAGGATACTTTCGTACCTAAAGTGTCGCAGCCTGCCCTACAATTTCGATTGGGAAATGTGAAAAAAAAAATTAAAAAAAAATAAAAAAAATACGAAAGACCATGCGCGAAATACATCTGGATCCAAGATTTCGCAAATAAGGATGATCTCATCACGAATTTTCTCTTTTACTATAGTCAGGGATAATTGCTGAAAGTGCCAATGAGAAACCGAAACTACCTGCATTATTTCTTCGGCCACAACATTGCCGAATACAGTTTGAAATTCCTACTGACACGATTATGGGTTCTCAACATGCAATGCGAAATAAAAGTGTTTGTGACCCTCGGAAAATTGGCCACTGCTGCGCTCATTAGTTTTCACCGTGACGTCATTATATTCGATATGCTAATGGTCTTGAAAAAAATGTGCTGGTGAGTGGGAACTTTTCGCTGGCAAACCTGTCTAAAAACTACCTAAACTAAAAGTTTAGAAAAATCGATTTCAACTTGGTGCTTATGCGAATGTATTATATTCTCGACGACGCCATTACGGATAACGAGTTTCAAGACTAGTGCATGAGAAATATATTTCGCATCGTGCCCTACAACAACGACAAGTTCCATGCCGCGAACACTCAGTACACAAACATGCAAGTGTATCGGGCTGAGTACATAGTCAGTAGCATTTGGTGTAATCTGACAGGTGAAACGAACGCAGATTCTTGTCATTTTATACTGCATGGAACAGGTTTTAATTTACAATGAGAGGGACTGCGTGGCCATAATTGCACTTTACAATAAATTTAATTTTGCGATTTTCACCAACCAGCTGCCATATCTCTTTAATTGCGGTCTCGAAGAGAGTCTAATGAGTGCCATTTCTCGCCAGATCGCGAATGCATTCCTGTATAATGCGCTATATTTCGGTATGTTACCGGGATATCAGGGCAGTGATTCTGTTTTACCGGCCGTGCCTAACATGAAATGTTTGTAGCTCGCTGAAAAAAATGTCTACAATTATTGTTCGGCCAATTTACACCAAACCAAAGTTCAAGCGCACGGAAAAAGAGTATCCAGGAGCCGTAGGGTTTGAAAATCACTGTCTGTTTTGGAATGTTATTCAGTACAATGTCAATAGCCTCTACCAAAACATTATCATCAACAAACGCCTTTCTAGATCGACTGTCGACTGCTGCTTCACCAAAGAGCTGAGTCTCATGTTCGAGAATGCTGCAATCTCCCGTGACACGTTCGACGAAATGGTGAGGAATTATGTGATTGCTCTGTACATGATGGAAAATGAAACCAAAATTAATCGTAATACGTAGGTCTGATGTATTCTGACCAACCCATCGGGAGGATGATACTTTCGGCCACAGAACTAAACTTGTTGGCGGGCAATACTCCCATTCTGATTCGTTTACTCTCGCATGCCAAATCTCCATTCGCCATAATGTTTACTCGCCCGCAGGCAAGCCATCAAAAAACAAATGAAGTCCCTGAAAGTGGAAATGCAGAAAAAGGAAGTCTCCGAAAAGAGGATTCAAAACATGAATATAGAGTACTCGGTGTTAGATTCCAAACAACTTTCACTTAAAATTATGGTCAACTCGACCTACAGTCTTTTCAGCACTCCGTCTTTTAAGTTCGTCAGCTTTCCCGTAGCCATAGGTATGACCTTGTTTGCACAGAAACATCTCATACAATTTTGTCGAGTTACACCCATACTGTATCTAATGCACACGATTCGCGATCAAAAAGAAACCATAAACAACCGAATGCAAGAGGATTTCATGCAGTTGGTATATTATGTTCGTCAAGAAGCCTATGATACATACTCTAATATAGAAGCGAACAAAAGACTTATAGTGAACGACGAGGCGAAAATCAACGCTGTTAATTGCAAAATTCTGCGAGAGTATCGCGAAATGTTCTTTCATGCAGATACCGACAGATAACAGTTCACAAATATTTTGAAATTGGATAGCAACAAGTTTGTCGAGCTCATAAATTAGAAAATGAACGTAATCAATGGAAAGGGAATCATTATCGAAGGCACCAAGAACTCGCATTCACCTCGCTAGTAAATTAAAAAGTACTTAAATTTGATAAAACTGATCGATTACAGCATAGTTTGCAATAATCCGATCCAATATGTGCTGAAACTTTGTTCCATTGTTCATAAATGTTACGAGTGCAATGCATCGCTATTCGTGAAACGAATCTACAACTATGTTGCTGCACTTGCATTTTTATTTGCGAATATCGACAAAGTACCTAACAGTTATAAACTCGAAAAAATTCCTTAATTTCGAAAATGTATTGTTTGCCATTTACAACTACCTCTATTTGGTAGACCAGATGGAACTGTATGAAAAACATAAAGTTTATTAGGCTCAAGATCTCGTCCGCATGCCAACGGTATATTGAGAGTCTCGGTTCTTCCTACATCGGCCACAAGAAAATGGTGCTCTTGTATGGTCCCGAAGACTATCAGGCAGATAAATTCTTGACTTGGGAAAAGTATTCCAAATTACCACCTAGAAAAAAATCATATATGTTCTGTGGCCTGAAATGTATCAGATTCACTGGTAAATATCTGTGCAATTATGTCAAAATCCTACGCGCAATTTTGAATGCCACTGTGGCTCAAACTACCATAGAAAGTATACAAAGATTGTCAATGAATTGTTTAAAAAATGTTTTCAAACTTACGAATTTTATCTAACAGGATACAAAGAAAATTTGCATATTTCAATTGGCAGATTCCCTAAAGAATGCAGTGAAGGTACCATTCACTGCAACTAGGTGATTCACAGATTACTTCTTTTGCAATATATATTTGAGTTTGTTGACATATATAATTAGAAAATCTTATTTAACCAAGCATATTTAGTGGACAATAGGAGTAACAACTCGTTACTCCATCTCCTTTAATGAATAAAATAATTTCAATGTTACATTGTAAAAATTAACACTTCGGTTTTTTATAATTTATCATTTCTATTTTTTTTACAAATATATATAATATATTGTACTGGCTACTGTTTTTTTAGAGGTATCATCTACAATTGTTGGTAAATTGGCGAGATAATTTCACAAATGTTTGCTTGATTCGGCCACCTGTTAGACAACACCGCCTGTATAATTTGATAAATGAACATTTTTTTTTTTAGTAACTGCTCTATGAAGGTTCCATTTGATTCAGTTTCTTTCTAACTTGGTAATAAAATTCACTTACATCATAACCACCTTCTGTTTCATTTTTGAGAGGTGTGTGCATGAACTGCATTGTCCACAGCCTCACCATTGACAGATGTGTTGATATTGCCGCCTTCTGCTTCATTTTTGAGGGGTGTGTTGAAATAGACTGTGTTGTCCACAGCCTCGCCATTGACAGATGTGTTGAAATAAACTGTGATGTCGTCCACAGCTTCGGCTTTGATGGGTGTGTTGAAGACTGTGTTGTTGTCCACAGCCTCACCATTGACGAATGCATTGTTGTCCATAGCCTCACCATTGACGAATGCATTGTTGTCCATAGCCCCACCATTGACGAATGTGTTGAAACCGATTGTGTTATTTATAACTACATTTTTGATAACATTACATGCTTTTTCCAACTTGGTCAAATTCGACTCGATGTTGTCAAAATTTGTCACTTCATTGATACCATCTGCCATTCTGTTCAATTTAAAGTTGTTTGTGTCCATTGCCGCATCAACCACTTGTTCTACATCGTCCATCCTTTTCTGCAAGATCGACTTAAAATTGCTTGTATTCATTGCCTCATTTATCGAGGTTGAGTGTGTCACTTCCCGTCGACTTTCGAGTTTTCATTGTGTCTCATTACAATGTATGAATTTCATCAAATCAAAATACCACAGCAATGGCATGTGAACGAGACCGTTCCTCTCGACACGTTTAATCTTTTTGCATTTGTGCACATAGGAATTACGTAGACATTTGATTCGTCTACTCACCGAGTATTTGTCAACATCGTATTACCTGTACTTGATGCAAAAAAAAAAAAAAACCAATTCCCTGAAGCCCTTATTTCTAAAACTTCTACAATTATAGTCTTTTATATTTTTGTTCCAAAGAGCTTCATGCTTTTTGTAAATGTGAATAAATTCACGATCATAGTCTTTATGAAGGTACCACTTAAAATCCATATCTGCTGGCAAACACTAGACGGCGATTGCTGCCATTTCTCGAGATATATAATGCCTCGGGAACTGTGGTAGCATTAGCAACATACTCTGTCTTTTATAGCTTGTGTGGTACGAGATTTTCTTTTTTTCTCACCCTCCCCTTATCCTAATTAGCTGTGTTTTTTTTTGTTGGATTTGGCACAGAATATATGTGTATATAGCTTCTCATAAGTAAAAAAAAAAAGAAATACCACAAGTCATGAACTACAGCTGGGTTGGTGTGGATACATTGTGGGCGAAATGGAAATATTATTACGCCTCTTTCGATACGTGCATGATATCGGCAGTAGACAAAGGGGTCATTCGTACATTTACCAATGGTATTTGTTACAGTCAACCAGATTTTACTAAAAAAGAAACATTTTGCCATACAACATTGTGATAGCCAATCACATTAAACAATTACCCTTGTCATTTACGATACAGTACTTTCGGGACAATGACATTTTAATTTTCATTTTAAATGTTGATAGTATTTCTTTATATGGCGAGAAAAAATGTCAAAATCAAATTCTGGCGATGCAAATTACTATTTACACGAAGATCAAATCTTGCAAACGACAACGGACCTGTATGCGTTGGAAGATTCGACTGATGTTGCGTTATGGCGAGATTATGAGCCTGTTTACATCATCAAAAAAATTTTGGCCACTTATTCCAATAAATTTTTCATTTTGAGTCTGTTCAAACACGACGAAAAAACCATTTAAAAGAGTTTTAAAGAATTGCAGCTAAGTTTAAAAGCATGTTTAAAAATAAATTATAATCACTACCGAAAGACACACTGCGGTGTTTTTTTTTATTTGTACCCTCTTCCGGCTGTAAATTCGTTGACAATTTCAGTTGCCGGCATAATAATTCGTGCAGTGTAGTAGGAAGGATGATGCTGATGAGTTCGACGACCGTCTTTGCAGCAGTTTTGCTGTTTTGCTCAACAAACATCTGTGCGGAGAAACTACCATTTTGCTTGCAGACATGAGTACATCAGAAGAATCGTCCACTGAGAAGGTAATTGATAATATTTCATTTTTGGTGAAGCAGAAGCGGGTCGTAAAAAAAAATCTATTTCCACAAAGTACAAAGACGATATTTCGGATCTGGTGAATTCCTACAGCAAGTGTAAGAAGCCATCTTCGATGGACGACGAGAGTGTGTTCGATTTGCTATACTTTCATTGCCTTTTGATGGAAAAGATTTTTGATCATGGGCATCTCGTCAACCTCATCACTTATAGTTGCTACTCTGGAAAAATATCGAGTGCAGGACAATATATGGATGTGCACCAATTTGACTGAAGGGAAAGACATTCTCATTAACATGCATGGTGGAGCAGTATTGTTATAAAATTATTATATATATTCTCGTGTTACTGTAAAACGAAAACTATTGTGTATGTACTTATAAAAAATTAAAATATAATGCAAATGTATCTGTTTTTTTATTTTTGTATATAAGTCACCAAAGAAAAGTATAGGAAGTTCTCAAAGTTTTCAAGCAATAATAATTTAAATTGTGTAAATACCAAACAAGGTCCTATCAAAATTTCGGAACGTGTAAATAATGAAAAAACAGAGCGCATTTTTTCCTAGCTTCCAACATGGTAAAATTAAGTGATTACAAACCTTTATTTACAGTTTACAAAATTTGTCATATTTGAATGATTATGCCCTTTTTCTAGACTTTAAGGAAAAACTTCCGGATAATTTGTATTACGAAGAGGCGAGAAAAGGGGATATGTTATTAGTAAAACACCTATTAGACAAAAGACCTTAATAATATCGCAATTTCTTAACAATTTGGAAATTAACTTGGTGATTTTTAAACATTCGTACATTGGCTAATTGGCAAACGACCCACATCCCATCATTTGTGCATTCAGCAAGAATTGTGGTCTACCGTATGATTTTCTCTATGAATTAAATAAAGTTTCCTTTGAGAATATTATCAACTTGGTGGTAATCGAATCAGAAAACTGACAAGTATTTCAAAATTTACCCGAATTCAAGTCACTTAAATTTTCTCAAATTCGTTCAAGTTTCAATAATGCCTAATGTTGGATCGTTACAAGAATTACATAATGGTCGCCGAGTGTAATTTGTTAGAAACAGCACCTGAATGATCAATAGTTTTAGAAAGTACTTGACACTAGCAAAACTGAATTCGTGATATTTGCGAAAGACTTACCACCTCGCGAGACCATATATTTACTCAGGTTGATGCAGGATGTGGGCTCTAAATGGGGTAATTGCGTAAAATACAATTTTGAAGAATATATAGTTTTCGTGATGAAGTACACTATCATAAATAGTTCGATAATATAGTTTAAAACATGGTCACTTTACAGTTATTGACGCCCACCCTCAACCAATTTGATGGAAATTTAGCCTACGGCTTAAATGGTCAAGCTGTATATCAAAGGTGAAATTTGAGTGCCAAATATCATAAAGTTTGATAGCGGAATGAAAGCTCCGAAAACTTTTGAGTACGCGAATAAAGATATCGATTTGCAGCCCAATGCTGAGATGGGAAAATTGTCCATTTCCATTCTCAATACAGACAACGACTGGTTGTCAGTGCAAATCATCAACAATTTACAATACATATCGATCGATCACTTGTTGTTTTTTAAATGCTCCTCTTTGTTTTATACAAACGATAGTAATTTGACAAACCTTCCTGTCGAATATTTCGTCATGCAAAATAATTTCGTTCTCGTCGTGATGAATAAATTGAAGCAAAGTGTAATTAATGGTGATGGCTAGAGACCTAACAAATTCGCGAGTTCAATTACCTGCAGGATAAACCCTGCAGTCTTATGTACAAATATGCCTATATCAATTGGGCATTGGTTGTCTTGAGGTCACAATGGAACACTATGATTGGACCAGCGTTCTCCAGGAAGTGTCAAACACCATGTGGACCAATGGCTGTATTATATAAACACACGTGTTTTGAAATCCAGCTTGTCCCAAAATTAATCCGCGAATTGTTAAGGTCTCTAGTGATGGCGAATAACGATTTGGTCAAAGTAGTGATCTATAGTTCTACATCGCTAACGCTCAGCGCAGTTCAGGACCATATTCCCGATAATTTAAAGGAGGGACACGTACTCGTGTATGTTCCATTCGGTAATAATTAGTGCTTATTCGATCCACTTCGGATTATGTAATAGGGGAAGCCATGGAATTGATCACCAAGTACAGCACCACTATTTTTTTCAAGTCGAACGCGATTCTGTGTCTCTGATGGACAATCCCAAGATCAAAAATACATTTCAAATATGCAGTATCAGCACGAAATGCATGTTCTTTCGAATGCACATCATTTCATGATATGCTATCCAAACAATATGGTCGTTGCTAAGCGACAAGACGATGATCAAAGATTTCAGTTTTCCTACCGGTTTTCTTCATCCTCATCATCCTCCTCCCCCATTGATACATTCGTGGTCGACTTTTCCAAAATCATTTTGAACAAGGCGAAAATTTTGAACATGGGGATGATTAGGGCCAATGTGGTCTTTTCATTCGAACCAAACAGGTATGAGCAAAGTAGTCAGGAGGGAGTGTGTGAATCCTTGGTGGAAGCCGCTTATTAACCAATAGATTTGAATTGGTACATCGTAAACAACCACGAATTAAAGTAGGTGGATCCTAGGAATGTTCACGTGATAGCTATCAATAAAATGCGAAATTCGTTATACTTGAACAATAGGATAATCAATTACTTTGAAGCACTCACTCATTCACTAATCTTAATATTTTTCGGCAATATTTCCAAACAATTTGCTAAGCGACATGAGAAATCATTGGACCAAGTACACACCGATTTTTGTAATTATGGCTGGATTAAAGGACGATCATCACGAGACCCTACTAAATAAACTAAATAAAAAAGTTTTCATACAAAGTGGCTACATTCAGTAGTTCCATGTATAAATACATTTGTAGAGGATATCAAAACACCTCTCTGCTCTATTACAGAAGCAAATACGAAGCGATCGTCCAAATGATCAGGTCTAGTAATACATGTCGATTCGTCGTCAGTGAAAACCCTAAAAGTTATGTGAATGCCAACAATGATGATTTCGTGGTCACCACATACGAGGGTTATTCGGAAAGTAAGGTCCGAATCGCCGTAGCTAATCGAATGTCGCGCGAACATTGTAATGCGCACACGCACCGACTCCCAGCATGCCTTGCTCGTCTAACGACGCAATTTGTATTGGTATTGTTGTAGTGTGCTGTTTACAGTGTCAGTTCAAAATGTTTCAAACAATTGATCAGCCCGCCGAATGTGAAATACGGTCAGTGATTCGGTTTATGACAGCAAAGAACGTTTCAGCAGCGGAATTTCATAGACAGATAAGTCAAGTGTATGTTCCCAATGCGATGAGTGACAGCAAAGTGCATAAGTGGGTGAGAGCTAGGACGAACGGAAAAATGTCCATGATGAATGGCGATCAGGCCGACCATCAGCGATCACAGAAGATTTGGTCAAAGCCGTGGACGAAAAGATGCGTGAAGACCGGTGATTCACAATTTCAACTTTACCATTGGAATTTCCGAATGTGGGTAGAACAACTTTGCACAAAATTGTCTCTGAAAATTTGCAATTTCACAAATTGTACGCACATTGGGTTCCCAGGCTGCTTACTGAGGAACACTAAATGAAAAAAATGTCTTGTGCTCTAGATGTTTTGGACCGATATCATAAGGAAGGTGATCAATTTTTAGAGAAGATTGTCACAGGGGACGAGACGTGGGTTTCTCACATGACCCCAGAGTCTAAACATCAGTCAATGGAATGGCGTCACCCGACATCACCAGTCAAAGTCAAGGCCAAGCGGACAATCTCAACATGCAAGGTTATGGCAACCATGTTTTGGGATAGACATGGAGTCGTGTTAGTCGAGTTTATGCAGCAAGGGACAACAATCAATGCAGCCGCATACTGCGCTATCCTGACTAAACTTCGACGTGCAATACAAAATAAGCGATGTGGACTTCTGATGTCTGAAGTTTTGTTGCTGCATGGCAATGCAAGACCCCATTCTGCCATTCACTCCCAAAATCTGATCAGATCTTTTGGATGGGAACAGATTGTCCACCCACTGTACAGTCCAGACTTGGCGCAGAGCGATTTTCACTTTTTCTGCTATTTTTAGGTATTCTTGCCAATTGGTATCACTCAATAGATGGAGGGTGTCGAAAAATAATCCTTACATTCGCCAGAAAAGGATAGGTTAATAATAATAACAACTGAGAATGGTAATAGAGGTTCAAGGCCGAGCAGGCGCCAGCCGGTAGNGAAAAGGATAGGTTAATAATAATAACAACTGAGAATGGTAATAGAGGTTCAAGGCCGAGCAGGCGCCAGCCGGTAGGAGAGGTGATCAAGGGATGTGAGGAACAGGAAGATAGACACCCCTCATTTCTTGAGGATACGAGAAGAAGGACCTAAATGCTCCCAGAGAGACCTCCTACCAACCATGACATGCAGGCCTATTGCGGGGAGGGGGCACTCCCTCGCATAGGAGTGGTCACTCCCCCCCCCCTACAATGCGCTGCTAGCTATCACTCGCCCTCGCGGGCCCCAGGTTGTGGCTGTCCCCCTAGCCCTCAGACCCTCCAGGGGAGGAAAGGTATGTCCCTTTGGTTGACAGCGACCGGCTGGCAAATGCAAGGCCCACCAAACTAACACAAATTAACACAACAAAACGTAACACTCAGATCACACAATATAGAAAAATTCAGGGCACAGCAATCCACCCACCATCCTACCAATTGAACATAAACAAATAAAACAAGGAAATGTCCGAAGACCACTGTAATCACGGGACATGGGTACGCTGTTTGGTTGAGCGGCAGAAACGTCGCCAACACATAAGTGAGCCGAAAAGAGTGCGGGTAGGCACAGACTGCAAAAGAGCATCACCAACACCAAGCACCCTAAGAGAAGAGAGTGACTGGGTAAACCACACCCCCTTCCACGATACAGTGATAGGGAGTACGGTCACCCCAGCCACCCCAAACTCATCCATCATGAACTTTATCATGTCGTGGTTCTTCTCGTAGCTGTCACGCTTTTTGTCAAAATACCATTTTAACCCTCGACACTGGACGACCTGACCGTCCAGAATATAGGCGANTAGCTGTCACGCTTTTTGTCAAAATACCATTTTAACCCTCGACACTGGACGACCTGACCGTCCAGAATATAGGCGAATTCCTCACCAGGTTTGAAGACCACCAAGTCAGGTTTTCGCAGTACATCGGTAGTCCTATATCTTGGTTCACGACGTACTTGAAACCCCTTCTCAAGATGGTGGTCTGCTACCACCCCCACAAGGTGTTCGTGCCGAGAGATCCGCGCATCATGGGTGCGAGGGCATTGTTGCACCACATGATACGCAGTCTCGGCATCTGCACATCCCGCCCGACACTTAGGCAAGGAGCCAGAGGGGCCCCTCCTGCCTCTACTAGTTCTCACGCTTGCTGGGAGACTGTTTCTGATTAACTGCACATAAGAAATGAAATCAGGTGAAGCCCCCCCCCACCCCCGGCCTTCTGAGAAAGCCAAGAGGTGGAGGTGATTGAAGAGGGGGTGAAACTTGGAACAACTAGGAAAACTTCTAACTCGTGGCGGCTGCAGCACGACCAGAGGGCAGCACGAACAAAATAAACTCTCAGAAATTCGCAACACACCAAGAGTCTAGAGCCAGTCTTTAGACAATATCCGAAATTAGACCCCCAATTTACTGACACCATATAAATACAGTGTCAGCAAAATGCCTAGTTACCTTTCGGTATTGCACGGTGGTGGCCACGATAAGGCAATTGGTTAGAATCATGTAACACCACGCCTTTAGGTAGGCAAGAGCTTCGCCACAGATGACGAGGTGAAATAGGCATACAAAAGCTTGTAGAACGTTATGACAAATGTTTAAACAAATATGAAAACTATGTAGAAAAATAGAGAAACATGTAAGGAATTAAATAAAAAACGTTTTTTGAAAAAAATCTGTGATGGTTTATGTTTTATAAGAAATCGGACCTTACTTTCCGAATAACCCTCGTATTTGTACAAACCTTCGGTGAACGAACGATTTCCATCGCGCAATGCCGAATATATGAATATTGGTGTTTTTGGTGGTCGACATTATGTCTTAAACCTCTCATCCTTCAATGGGATTCCGGGGATTTCTGCCATTTATGAGGATAAAGACCCAGTAGACATCGTGGTCTACCCTGAGCATGACAATCGTGGGCGATATTTCCATCCAATAATACTATTCAAAGCAACTTTATCTGATTTTAACTATTAGAGCAACTACTTGGAAGTAGATCCTAACAAAAAGTGCACATTGGTCGACAAGATTGTCAATTTGTTCACAAGAGATAGTGATATCGTTTTCAAAAAAATATCTCGCCAAAGTGTTCAACTATAATAACAGTTTTCAGGTCTACGAGAATATGCAGAGTAACCTCGTCGTCATATCAAAAACTGACCCCGATTTTCTAGATGATCGTTTGCAATTCGAGGAAGGTGAAAACACCAAACTTTTATTCCAACATAACTCCATCGCGTCCAAAGACAAGTTGGTTTTGGTTACCGAAAACTTGAAATTTACTGCTGATTCATATGTGTATAATTTACAGTAGGGGAGGTGGGGGCAAAACCGCCCCAATAACAATCAGTCTATTAAAATATAAAGAAATTAAAGCAATTTAGCCATTTTTACGGCTTTATTAAGTAATAGTACTATTAGTTCACACATTTGAATTAGTTTTTATGCACAAAAACAACATAAAAAGTGGTAGTAACCTCAAAATTGAATTAATATAAAAAAACGGTTTTGCCCCTAAAGTGGGGCACAACCGACCCCGCAATTTTCATTGGGGGCACAACCGATTTTTGCCGTTATTGGCAAAAATCACAGACATAGTACTCGAAATCGTCTTCTTCATCTATGCCTGCACAGGCATCATGAGCCCAACCAGGACACTTTGTACATTTAATCCAACCATCTGTTGACTTAGATTTAGAGAATATCTCTAAGCAAAATATGCATTCATTATCTTCATCTTCAGCTTCATCTTCACTATCGCGTTTAGCTTTCTTGATTGATTTTTTCACTGCTTGTGTTTTCTTTCGCTTAAATTTTTTATTTGTAGTTGTTTCAAGCGTCTTCTTTTCCTTCAATTCCTTTGTTGTTAGTGTGGTCTTCTTGCCTTTTCCTTTGCCTTTAGTAACACCTGGGGTTTTTGTTTTAGATTCTTTCTCAGCAAAAGCAGCTTCCAGTTCTGATTTGTACGGAGAACCTGTTAAAATGGCAGTCTTTCCTTTTCTTTTTGTTTGGCGAGATGCTACCGGTCTTCCTCTATCAGGCAATTTAAAGAGGTCTCTGGGAGACGTAAATTTAAATGTGGATGATGATGGTTGTGGTGAATGTGCTTGGTTGGAAGGCTGTATTTGATTGGTTGTTTGTGGAACTGATTTCTGATGAATAAATGTGGATGTTGATGGTTGTGGTGAATTTGCTTGGTTGGAAGACTGTGCTTGATTGGTTGATTGTGGAACTGGTTCGCTATGAGTTGATCCGTAACCATCATTGCTGAATATGGCATTTAACTGAAGGGGTGGTGATATTGTAATATTATGCTCGGATGGGATTGGTTCCGTCTGGTGCATTGACTGTGGAGGAGAGGCGCATGTTATTTCATCATCGTGTGAAATAGCTTCCAAATTATCCCAAATTAAAGGTGGCAAGATCGAATCTGACGCATTAGTTTCCTGGGAATCACTGTCATGATTATCTTCTACTTGGGGAAGTCTAGAAGTTTCAGTGACAGCAGCATTTTCTACTGTTGCTTGTAGCTCCGGAGCATCTGGCCTGTTCGTGGTTTCTGCGGGTTCAAACCTCCAATCTTCAAAAACGTCAGGGTTCAAAGGATAAATGCCTGTCGCTCTGAAACTGTTAACAGCCGTCAACATTACAGCCGCTTGCATATATGCCATTCCAAATAATTCTGGGACCTGAAGCTCAGTCACCATCCTTGGATAATTTTTGCGCAACCATTTTTTCACTTCTGTTGAATAATATTGACTCAGTGGTGACATAAAGCCAACGTCCAGTGGCTGGAGATTGTGGGAACAGTGGGGCGGAAAACAAATCACAATGACGTGGTTTTCTCGAGCCTTGTTAATGAAAGACAAATTTTTGGTATGCGTAGAGTGGCCATCTAATAATAATAATATCGGCTTTTCCTTTGATGGTTTTGTGTGAGACAGAAAATGATCAAACCACGTCAAAAATATGTCCGTTTGCATCCAGCCACTTGGATGATAAGTTGCAACTGAACCTGGTGGAGCCCTTTCCAAAATGTTGAGATTTTTGGGTGCTCTGACCCTTGGAAAAACGAATAGAGGTGGGATATAGTGACCTGATGCACTCATACAAATTTCAATTGTGATTGTCTTACCACGTTCAGCCGATGTAAGAGAGCCAACCTGAGCTTTTCCTTTTCTGGCCAGGACTTTTGATTCTTTCTTTGGTACGGTTGAAATTCCCGTTTCATCAACGTTATAAATTTGCTCAGGGGTTAGCTTATGTTTGTCCATTGTTTCAGTAAGCAAACCAAAAAAATTACCGACTGCTACCCTGTTGAAACCCATTGCCCGAGCTCCTGAAGTTCCTTCTGGTTTACGCAGGGTTATGATTGGATTCCTTTTCAGAAATTTTTCGACCCATGTGTACCCAGCCATCCCAGTTTCTTTATCAAAATCATGTTGTATGTTATTTTTTTCTGCTAAATTGAAAGCAATTTCTCGCAAATCCTTCACAGTAATGGGAAACAGACGGCTTTCCAGCTGCAGAATGTGATCCACCATTTCTTTTTCTTGATCTTTTGTAAAAACAGTTTTGAAGTTCCCAAGCCCTTTAGCTCCGCTGTTTTCAATATCCAACCCATTCTTAACTTTTTTTACTCTGTCTCTAAGAGTACTAATAGGCACATTAAAATTCTTGGACGCTTTTTTGTAGCCCGTTTCTTTATTAATAACAGCCTCAACCGCACTTTTCATGGCAGATTCATCCCACGACTGCCGCGTTGTGCGCCGCACGTAGTTCCGTACCATTATCAAAAACGATTTCCTGCTGTTGTACCTAGAAACACAAAATAACAAGCATTAAACAAAAATATTATATAGAAATATTTTAGGGGCACAACCGCACCCTATGTGGTTGTGCCCCTATGTGGTTTTGCCCCAGGTACTCATTTTGAAATTAGACGTTCGCTGTGTCTGGTATTTTTAGGTTAGGTTACGAACAAACGATGTAAACAAAGCGCAATAAAGAGCTCACAAGTTTAGTAAATCACTCAATCATAAAACTAGTAATCGGTGTACCTATCGCATGTATAAAATTGTAACGTAATTATAAAAAACTTACCAAATTTCACAAAAATGCAAATAACTTTTTCTTCGCACAACCAACGACACTGACACAACATGACAAGAGAGCGGCCATTGATAAGGTGTGACCATTACGAAAAAAATGTTGCTTTTCAACAAAAAAACACTCGAAATGGTAGAAAATGGTTGTGCCCCCATATGTGGTTATGCCCCCACCTCCCCTACATCNTCAACAAAAAAACACTCGAAATGGTAGAAAATGGTTGTGCCCCCATATGTGGTTATGCCCCCACCTCCCCTACATCGAAGAGAATCGCGAGTTGTTCAAGTTCAACACCTGGGCCACCAAAAGCAATAACAATAGAGGAGATGTTGCATATGTGTATTGCGGTAATCAGCAAAGTTTGAACTTGTTCAATTTGTATTTGAATACGAGTTTGGACAATTACATGCTAACGATTATGATTTACTTTATACGTGGAATTTCAATAGCCTCCTTCAATACCATACGGCGATTTATGAAAGGTAATCCAACTGCTTTCAATAACAAGGCCGTGGTCGCTAGCATTACGGATTTGACGAAATATAAACTAAATTCATATTGAGATGACATCAATAATTATAATTGAATGTTGATATATTTGTGTGTGTCTGGTTGGAAGATTATTAAAAGTATTACGAGAGGTAGTTCAAATCGTGTTTACATCACAACATTTTTACGATTCAAATGATACAATTATTGTATATTTGGATTCGACAACGAGACCCATCCTACCCACTGGTAAAAATGCTATTTATTTTTCGAATGGGAAATTTTGCAGTGTAAACACGCTTCTGTGTTTAAATTGATACACCGTTCTAACCACACCGTATATAAACAAATATTTTTCGAATTTATATGTAATTAATAATCTTCGCATATTCAATGGAGAGTTGGTGGAAGTTGTGGAAACAAGTCATATGTGTGTTTGTTACGATTCGTTCCACCTCTTTCCCGATTTCAATCTCGTAAAAGATAAACCATCGATAGTGGTTCTATATTGGGAGTTTACAGAGTAGGTATACCCCACCTTTAAGAATTCTTTGGGCTTATATTTGCGCCTTTACGAAAGTCCCACGGTGTTCGTGTTTTCGCAATCGAAATACACCAACAATCGCCTGAGAGTATATTTTAATTTTAAAGATATCGATCCAATACAAATAAATGAAGAAGAAAATAAACTAGAAGATAATAAAAATATATCCTTTTATTTAATTGGTACATTCGTGTAAAGAGGAAATTTCAGACCCAGTAAGGAGTATATGGAAAACGTAAAGCAACATTACTACAAAAATTTTATCCGCCAACCTAAGAGAAAAGGACATTACCAACAACCGTTGCTTATCAAATTACACGTGTATGAAAAAGAAAAAAGATTTGAAAGATATTTTATTTATTACGAAAAACTTTGTTTTTAATTAAAATAATGTTCAGGTAATAGTATCATCGAGTTTTGACATTACTTGCAAGGTGATGGCAAGGTGTTTTGTTCGGAGGCTTTCGATTACAAAACGACATGGTGGCTGAGATATTAGCAGCTGCTGAAAATAGTTATACTTTTTTCAACAACTTGATTGAAAATGTAATTATTTCGAAACCTAAAAGTACTACAGACGCTATTACAAACATTAAAGATGAATGCAAAGCAAACTGGAATTGGCAAATGAAAATTTACAAAGCAACACATTCGATTGGCAATTTTTTTTTAATGTATGGTCATGCCGACCTTTATGGCGATCATGTTTATGCAAATAATGTAGGTAGAAACCATAATAAAAATCATAATCGTATTAATGTTCTTGGTGTGCATTGCGTTCATTTGCATAACTTGAAATGAAAAAAAGTCTTAAATTTGTTCTCTTTATACATACACTGAAAAGCAAAAAAAAAAAAAAAAACTGGTATAGGCGTGCATATGCCAATAACAGAGGTATGGAACCAATCAGAGTAACACGATGCGGTCGGCAGCTAGATCGGTTACTGCTGCTACAATGGCAGGTTATCAAGATTTAAGTGAATTTGAATGTGGTGTTATAGTCGGCGCACGAGAGATGGGACATAGCATCTCCGAGGTAGCGATAACATTTGGATGTTCGCGTACGACCATTTCACGAGTGTACCGTGAATATCGAGAATCCGGTAAATCATCACATCTTCGACATTGTTGCGACCGGAAAAAGATAGTGAAAGAACGGGACAAACAAAGACTGACGAGAATCATTAAACAGGACAGACGTGTAACCCTTTCTCAAATTGGCGCATATTGGGTTTGTGGACTGGCCTACAGGATTAATGGTGTGAATTGCCTCCTGCATACCTTCAGACATTAGTCGAATCCATGCCACGTCGTTTTTCGGCACTTCTGCGTTCTG
>NQII01000039.1:1116590-1180473 GCA_002778355.1 Clitarchus hookeri
GGGGGGGGGGGGGCTACACGATATTAGGCAGGTGTACCAGTTTTTTTGTCTCTTCAGTGTATTGTAGCATTGTTATCAGAGTGTTGTAATAAACTTGTAGTTGGTGTAAGTAAAGAAGTGCATCAAAGAACTCCAGATGACTACGAAAATAAACGTCAACATTATTCCAGAGTTGACCGAAATTACTTATAACAAATACGGATACAAAAAGAGTGATGACGAAACAATCGCCCTTTTCGTCGATAGGCTGACGAAAAATGTTGTATCGTATAAAGAAGATGGATATTTCTTCATGTTCATCAAGAAATGAATGAGAAATGCCAAAAAGGTTTGTTTAAACACAGTTTGCTAGCTTTTCAAACTGGCCAGAATTGACCATTGCACCACACAAAATACTCGCCTGATGAACGCTATGACTTGTTGCATCTACCTGCACAAGACGAAGAACAACGGCCTATTAAAAAAGTCTCTCAATTTAATTATTATAAATTTTAAAAATGTAGAAATTTGCACAGAAGTTGCTATTACTAATGAAATAACATATATAACAAACAAATGTATTGTCTTATTGGTGAAAAACACAGCTATTCCCGATACTAGGATCGAAACTGCGAGCAAGTAGAGTCCTCTATCGATCATGTTTATTCGAGGGTTCATTTTGGAAGTGTATAGTGTAAAGTGCAATATTTGGTCTTGAATCTATGCGCTGAATGTTTTCATTTGATTCGACAATTTTTTATTGTCATTATTGCTGCTCACTTTGTTCCAATCTATGTGAGATACATTCGAGTTAACTTTAAGAGCCAGTAGGTATTGTAAACGAAATTGCAATAATAATAGCGAAGAATACCCATAGAAGACGATGGGTTAAATATGCCATATTTTTTTTAAAGCCGCTAGTTTACTGTGCAATGATCGGCATCGTCATCGGCAATGGCTGGTTGGGTTGAAACATGATTCGCTAAATCGACAACTCCTTCTTGTGCTTTTTTCTACATCATCACGAGCATGATCGGTGTATATTCCATCGTTCGGAAACCCCAAATCTTTCGTTTATATTTCAATTCCAGCTTTGATATATCGTCTAAATAATTTTGACCTTGTAGATTATTCATGATGAGCACATCTTATATGCTCTATAACACGATGGAAGTTGCAATCAGGATCAATACAATGTTGATTACATGTATCACATACAGAGAAATTGCATTGAATACTCTGATGGTGACCCCCACTATTTTCAAAACCATCGACATCACCACTCTCGAAACGAATTCGTTCATCAAGACTCTGAATAAATAAATGCCCAGCTTACAATTCAAGAAATTTGCACTCTTTTCTATCATTGTGGGTCCGATGTGTTTGATTAAGGTATTGAGAACCATATGCAGACCGACTTCACCAAGCAATTGCAGTAGGAACGCATGATTACCTAGCCCTTGGATGCAGGAGACTATAATATAGGCAACGATGTTGAAACTATACTTTGTACTGAACAATTCATCGGGATATTTGGTCGGAAAGCTGCTCGTTAAACCGAGCATTTGGTATTCGTCCACTTGGCGTTTGCCACTCTCGATCTATTTCAAGTGATGTGGCACCGAATCGGCTTGTGGTCCGATTCAAACCCGAATGTCGTTTTTGGAAACGATGGACTAAACATCGTGGGTGATTATGAAAGGTTCCACAAGTCTACCTCATCCCTTGTATTCTGTGGTACAAAACAAATGTCTCAGTGTAGATTTCGTTATGCCTATGTCTCTGAGTTTGATGTCTGGATGTATGCAGAGTGCACTGTGATTGACGAGATTATGCCATCCTGCGATGTAATCCGGTATTCGTCCGATAGGTGGTAGTTGTGGGTGTTTGACTTCTAACTGATTGATACTGCGAGCAAATTCCGCATTGCTGTATTCGATCATCTTGTACAGGTAATTCAGAACAAAAAACCAATAATTTTATTATCTAAATGGTCCATGCATTCGTTACCTCCCAGAGGCATGATAAAGTTTTTGCAATAATACAAATTTATATGAAAGCATATCATTTCATTATCCGTCATGGCACATAAGGTGAGGGATCGACATCGAAACCTGTTACTATAGTGTTTACATGTGGAACAATCGTGCCTTCTTTCGGGCACTAATAATCGTCTATTCTCAACATGTATTCTTCCTGATGAACCAACATACACGCATCGCATCGGTCGCTCCAGTAGTTGTTCGATCCATGATATTTCGATTCAGGATCTTTGGTAGGAAAACAGGCTCCCTGGCAGGCGATCATGTCTGAATTACCGCTCTTGAATATTTTAGGGAACTATAGATTTGTGCTTGTCTTTCCTCGTGGATAATGCAGATTGCAGGTCCTTTTGTAACTCTATGTCTTGACGAATTTCTACATACACGTGAGAAAATATTTGCAGCACCAACAGTAAGTATTTGTTGTAAGTCAATATTTATTTGTCTTTCGAAAACGTTTCTCAGAGCATTTGAATAATCAATGTTCGTAGGTACGGTGAATACAGACAGCTTATGTAATTTTTGGGGAGAATATATATAAGTAAATAACAAGAGTTTTTTTAATGCAAGGACAAGAAAAAGGTCAGGTACAGGGCAGTACGAACCTGTCTCCGAATATTAGCATGCATCCATCAAACCATGTCATTAATCTCAATCAATCAAATGAAATGAATCGATACTATCCACTCATATACATTTATTAAAAATTTTACCTCAGCAATGTTTGTAATAGTTCCATCGATGTGGAATTGACACCTATTTGTTTCTTGAACAACGAACCATGTAGTGTGAACACGTCTGCGAGCAAATAGATGCTGATTGGTGGATTGTGCGAAACTTACAAGTCAGATTCATGCAACATCGATTATAATTTGACGAGCATCTCGGTCGGTCAATGTCCCTTGTATCCCATTCTGGTCGGACAACCACTCGAAACCTCGGCGAAAAAATTCATGAACTTGTTCTCCAACAACTGTAAATTTATTGATACGTCAAAATTGGCCACTTTATTCGTGTACTCCACGTAACCCGAAAACATGACTAGACTGATAAACTCAAACTTTTTACCAAACATGTGATTGACCAGGAATATCTCGATATGGAAATGGTCAACAAAATGAATGGATCCTGGAAATAACGACCAATTTATCTGTAATGTAAGTCACTATGGATGATGACAAAAAATGATACACTACATGGTTCCCTTGGTGTGGTTTCCTGTATTCGAAATAATAACTATCCTCAAATAACTTCTTTCGTGCGATATCAAGGTCGATACACTCGGGTATGTGGCAAAAATCGAAATTTTCAACTAGAACTTGGTATGTGGTACCAGATTTGGACTCGGCCACGATTTAAGCAACATTGAAAATTTCGCTTTGGACCATTGGTTTTCAAAAGATGTTCAGGCCATCATCAATTCCAAACCTTCATCAAAACATTGATGTTTTGCATTTGAAAATGATAGTCGAGGGACTAAAAATTCCAATCGTCAAACAAAAAATTAACTAATTATCTGTATATATTCTAACAATTTTGTCGTAAAAACATTTTAAAATTAATAAAAATACAAAAAAAGGAAAAAAAAAATATTTTTTTTAAGAGATAACAATTTAGAAAATTAAATCAACTCATCTAACTTTTCATGTTGGCACAAGTCATATCTTTATTGTACAAATCAAATTTGGCATTACTAGAAACATATTTTGTGGTAGTGAATTTCACATTCTTTTTCAGCATCAGAGAAAGTTGAAGGATCTGTTTGTTTGCTGTCGGCAAACACTTGTACCATTCTGCCGACGAATAGGCTCACTGGAAAATGTAAATGGCTGTGTTACACCCATTAATTTTTAAGTTGTTGATCGAGAAATTGTCGAATTGCCGATGCTCTTACAATCAGATGCAATGTTCGTTAGAACCACCATTGACGATTCGCCACAAAATACATTTGGGAGATTTTTTTCTCGATTGATGCTCATTTTCTTTAACTGCATCAGTGGCTATCCACCGATAACCGAGTAAATTGAAGCCATGCAATTAATATGTTCATATTTCATGGGCATGGGCACAGCTATTCCTTTTTACGATGAAGTGTTTCTCAACTTCAAACCATAGTAGAATCAATACCTGGACTGTACAATAACCTCGAAAATGAGCCGATTATTGTGCATAAAATACACATTGGTCTTTACTCATTGGATTTTTCTCCGCGGGGATAGAATGTCGTTATCGTCAATGGCCAACGATATTCTGTACATGTTTGTCGACACACTTACGTTAAAGTGTGGGCTGTTAAAATATTCCAGCGGCTCGGTCGAATGAACCTCACCACAGTACACATGCATCTGGACAAATACCGTCTCACATTTATTGAACAGCAGGAACATGGTCACCGAGTCCTTGCTCAAGCGAATGCGAAATCTGGTTTTGGAATCGTGATTGAAAATCATCCAGAATCGACGACATTGCACGGTTGGAATGTCTTCATCGGCGTTGATCGTGTATCCATATTTGGTAAGCTGTGGGTGACTGGTTGAGACCATTGTTAATTTCAGGAATCTCGCATCGTTGCTCTTCGTTTCCAAACGTTCTCCTTCACCTTCCCGTGGTTTTCCTTTCGGTGATGTCCGAGTAGATACCCACATTCTCTATACCAAGCGCAAAAAAATGAGCAAAATGTTTTCTGTTTAGTTTCGTCTTCAAGTAGTATATCATGGTGAACAACTTGGCCATTTCCCCATATTGGAACATGGATCGTATTCGCTTAGTGATGTGCGGTCCGAAACAATTATCCAGACTCAAAACACACTCCTAATCAACGTCAACAGCCAGCTCGAATGCTGATGTGATGCAGATTCTTCCCATTACCTCGTCCATGTATGTATTGAATGGAATCCCTTGGAAATTATTCAAATTTAATATACTGTCAAACACAAGCATCTCGATAAAACCGAACCAGTGTTGAATCGTTGAGAATAGCTTATCCAATCTCACTTCGGGGTTCGCAATAAGTTTCGATATCAGCTTGTGGATCCTGCACGAATAGGTGTTCATGGCCATGCTCACATCCGAGACAAGGGAGTAGACACGATTGAACAAATCGACTGCGACATTCTTTTCGAAAAGATACAGTCTGTGGGTATTGTAGACGTGTCAGTATTCTTAGGCACGGGTCTGACGACGAGCGCAAAGAAACCTCGATCGCCGATCTGAGGAGTCAGTGGTTTACAATTCAAGTCCTCTTTTCCATTTTGTATGTATTCGTCATGGAAACGAGCTTACACCAATTGCCCATCGCAACAATCTTCTTTGTTTTTTCTTCATTACCATCGAATGCATACAATACCAAGCGAATCTGCAACACTGATAGGGAAAAAATTAGCTTATTGCAAAAATTATCAATAGGCCTGATATGGCTGACAAATTGTTTCAACATATACCCGAATTGTTGGTGATCGTAGATATAGTATTTGTCATCGACTTATAAAGAGTGTAATGTACTCGAATCAAAATAGTTTTCAAAGTTCTCGCCTTCGGGATTACACAGAGGTGACAAAAGTCATGGGATAGCAATATGCAAATATAAATATGGCAGTAGTATCGCATACAAAATGTATAAATGGGCAGTGCATTGGTTGGGCTTTCATTTGTAGTCAAGTGATTCATATGAAAAGATTTCTGACGTGATTATGGCGATACGACGGGAATTAAGAGACTTTGAACGTGGAATGGTAGTTGGAGCTAGACGCATGGGACATTCCATTTCGGAAATGGTAAGGGAATTCAACATTCCGAGATCCACAGTGTCAAGATTGTGCCAAAAATACCTAATTTCAGGCATAACCTCTCACCATGGACAACGCAGTGGCCGACCACCTGCACTTAATGACCGAGACCAACGACGTGTGAGCGGAACGATCAGTGTTAACATACAAGCAACACTGTGCGAAATAACCGCAGGAACCAATGTGGGACGTATGACGGACATGTCTGTTAGGACAGTGCGGTGAACTTTGGCTGTACTTGGCTATGCCAGCAGAAGACCGACTAGAGTGCCTTTACTAACAGCACGACATCACCTGCAGCACCTCTCCTGGGCTCGTGGCCATATCGGATGGACCCTAGACAACTGGAAAATCGTGGCTTGGTCAGATGAGTCCCGATTTCAGTTGGTAAGAGCTGATGGTAGGGTTCGAGTGTGGCACAGACCCCACGAATCCATGGACCCAAGTTGTCATCAAGGAACTGTGCAAGCTGGTGGTGGCTCCATAATGGTGTCAGCTTTTTTTACATGGAATGAACTGGGTCCTCTGGTCCAACTGAACCGATAATTGACTGGAAAGGGTTATATTCAGCTACTTGGAGACCACTTGCAGCCATTCATGGACTTCATGTACCCAAACAACGATGGCATTTTTATGGATGACAATGCGCCATGTCACCGGGCCACAACTGTTCGTGATTGATTTGAAGAACATTCTGGACAATTCCAGCGAATGATTTGGCCACCAAGATCGCCCGACTTGAATTCCATAGAACATTTATGGGACATAATCGAGAAGTCAGTTCGTGCACAGACTCCTGCACCGGCAACACTTTCGCAATTATGGACGTCTATAGAGACAGCATGGCTCAATATTTCTTCCGGGGACTTCGAACGACTTGTTGAGTTCATGCCACGTCGAGTTGCTGCACTTCGCCGGGCAAAAGGAGGTCCGAAACGATATTAGGAGGTATCCCATGACTTTTGTCGCCTCAGTTTATGTCCTATTGCATTTCCACAATAACAAGGCCATTAAAGTAAAGTGCGAAAACCCAATAGATTTGAAATTTGTTTGATTACCTTTTTCAAGTATTTAAAAAGCAATAAAATTCCCAAATTAAAGCTCAAACTGTGGTTGTCGTTGGTGGACAAGATTATGAATTATCTTGGTAGGTATGCAGCTGTCAAGCATCTCGTGCCAAAATATGGGCACCTCTTCGACTAGATGTTTATCGATTATTCCATTGTAATTGATAAGAGTAAATTAAACGAATTTTTTTCCAGAGATGGGCGTTCTTTCGTCATGTGAGAACATTGCAGTTGATTCGCTTTTCATTTCGAAATTCAAGGTATGTTATGACAGTAGCGAAATTGTATTTTGTAAATTTCACGAAAAGGCCAATGCCTATCCAGCAAGCACAGTAGAAATTATATTGTTGAATAAATAAACATGTATCATAAACTTTCGTTCATTTTAAAATTTAAAGAAAAATTCCCTTACACCTTTATTTATAAGTGTGGGTATTGTTTTGATCGGCCTCATAATTTTGCTCTTGCAATGTGGAATAAAGGTAATAGTCGAAATTAATAAAATATAGACAGAAATGGTTCGTTTTGTAAAGATAATTTATTTTCACAAGTGATATTTGTCGACAAACAATGATGACAGCTACAATCTCGTGATGAAAAAATTCTAATATAGTGATACACTTTTACCTCAATATGACTGGTTTCACAACACCGAGCAGTTTGGTAAAATTATTGAAGTTTTGAAGATAATGATGATTAGTACGACGAACAAGCATTCGAAATACTATAGATCAATGGATGTTTGGAAATGGGAAAAATTTGCCATACAAACGATTTACAGTGGATTACTACTAATACCACCGATAAACTAAACCCGACCTTCGTGTTCAAACTGGTATCAGTTTTCCATTTTATTTTCAAGTTTTCTCACCTTTTAAAACTTTATCTATTCATATTTATTTGAGAAGATTGATGATAATTTGAAAAATAAATATGTCAGTTTGATCTGAAATTATTTACCTTCGCCTACATAGAGCATGCGATGGCCGAGATTGTGACCAAATGCAGTTATGATGACAGTATTTTTCGAAGGTGCCCACCTTCTAAAGGATAACTTTAAACATAAAATCGACATTGACCCAATGCAAAATGTAATTTCACAATTGAAATTTCAGGCAGTTATCTCGGACGAAGGTTTGTTCCCCAGTGCTGATCGATAAAGTGAAATTGAAGTTGGAGCATACAAAAATCCCATTTTATATTTCAGCCTCATTTTCACGAGGATGGCCAGTTTGGTGTGCCAAGATCAAGGCTATTATGGTTTCTCCATGATCGATTTGATAAAAGCAGTGATAACCAAGATGGAAAAGTGGATGTTGCATTTCAATGGCCAGTGCTCCAAGCTCTGCTTTTACGAATCCGACCAAATGTATAATAAATAGGGCCAATTTTGGGCCATGGCTCGCATGTTCATGTATGCAAATTCCGATACGAAAATTCGCGAATAGTTTTGCACATATTATCCCGAAGTCATTAGCATAAACAATAAATTAGTGTCGATGGCAACTACAACCCAAACCATGACAATGCTCATGCCACAAAAAACTTTTTTGTGCATCGTCCATTTAGATTCTGTCATCGGTATGGATACTTCCTGGAAGATAAACAATTTCCTACTACAGGTGACTGAATTAATTTTAGTGAACCAAACAGGCTACACTGTTGCCTATAAAGTTCAGTCGAATTCGAGGGCTAATCGCGACCCCATACAAGTTTCTGTAAACTTGGGTAAAAGCACATAATTTATTATAATTGTTCTTTCAAGGCGATACCAAACTACCAATTCGATCAAAACTATTCGTTTGTGCATGTAGGTACTCCCGAACTGACCAAAGTAGTTCGAACAAAAGATAACGAAAGTTTTGATTCGCTTCAGTGCCTACCAAATATTTAAAATGTGTTTGCCTTCAGCACCATTCACAGTGATTTTGACAATGTGCAATCCATCTCAGACAATTTAATCTAAACCTATTATCATATTCTGTATTTCGAAAACGATAAATTATTTCTCAAGGATATGAAAGTGAACAAAGTATCGATCTGTGTGAAATCTGACACTCCTCTATCCTTTTTGGAATTCGATGGCCCGACTATCATGTGAAAATACGGAGCTGATGCAAAAATCGTGAATGGAGTTTATTCTGAGGGAAAATACTTTACATCGGCCTCATACATGACATGGAATGCAAAATTCGTAAACGTCAAGTTTAACACATCAGATAAATAAAAGAATGAACTCGACGATGCTTCAGTATGAAATTGCTTGGGCCAGATAACTCGATGCACTGTGATCGATATGAAACAACTTCAAAATTTCTACTCGATACATAAATGGGCTTTTAACGCAAGGAACCTTTACCTGCTCGACGAAATATACAATGAATACATATATGTAAAATACAATGACAGAATGGCTGAAATTTCACTGAAAATCATTAAAGCATCTTCTTTATTGACTGGTATAAATGCACTCTTCATTAAGTCGTTCGGTTACAATTTCAGGCACAAAGAATTACCCTATTATGAATACTACTTGAATAAAATTTTTCTTTTTTCACCCGAACAAATAATAATATCATCTCAAACACATTTCACTTACCTGTCTCTCGTACTTTTCAATATTTTAATCTATGTAAAGTTTATGGGTTTTCTTTTCCCATCACTTTTACGATGCATCAGTTGAACAGCGGTGATAATCAGTACAATCAATCGATGATGGAATACGATTGCGAAGATTACAGTATGTGATTCACTTTAGTACTCCTGTACACAATGATATATAAGAGGATGAATAATAACAACCGAATATATTTCGGACCTGTAATGGCACAATTTTAATATTAGGGGTTCTGGTATTTGTGATTTGGAAATTTAAAGACAAATTTATGAGTTCCATGTCTATACATTTTGGTACTAGTGGCACATCACTGACCACAACAACTATTGCTGCAGGAAATGCATATCAACAACAACCCTCCTCGGGTAGTAATCCACCACAAAACTCACATTCAAGGAATTCTAACTAACCTGGAGGGCATCGACGAGGAAAAGTAAAATAAGATGTTACTATGGGACTCATGTTGTTTAGGGGTGATGTAAATTTAAACAAATATATACTTTGGTTTTTTATTTCAATATTTGTGTACGAATATGTTATCAATATGTTGTATATTTTGTGTATATGTATTGTCGACGGTACATGAACTGTGTAAATATATATATATATATACATAAGAAAAATAAGGAAATAAAAAAATTTGTAATAATTCTGTTGGTGTATTGTTGTTTGTGGCGATATTCGCATACATATTTCTTCTAAACTACTTGCAATTTGTGCACACAAACGTAGCTAGACACACTTACGAGAGCATTAAACAATATGCATAACTTTTCACTGCCATAATCATCACCAACACAATTTCTATCACCTCTACCATGTGATACAGCACTCAAAATGGATGAATACACATACATCTAGATTTTTACAAAAATGGTGTGTTGATCGATAATGTGGAGATACAGACATGGGAAAAAACAATCAAACTTGAATAAATTTCAACATTTTCAATCAAATCGAGATATGCATGATAAAGGGTTAATATATAAGTATTATTTCTTTGTAAAAAAGGAGTGTATATAGGAAACATTTTTTTCTTAAATAATCAGTAATGTTTTCTTTCAATTATTTGTTAAACCGAAAATGTAAAAATAGTAAAGAACTAATAATATATACATCGGTAGTAAGCTTAATTATCAACATACTCTTGTTTACAGCAAGTATTAAAACTTGTGTGGAACCAATCACCGACCTGTTGATTATTTTTAATAGTATCATGGCAGTTTATCTTACCATTGTCGCTGTCAAACTTCCCAAGCCTTGAACTTGTGATGTATGGTAAAAAAAATTAATAGTACTCATATCCATGTTGAAGGCTCTTGTCAAATTCGCAGGAAAAGTCGACAAGACAGGTGAAATCACATCGATTCGACACTCGCTGGTCACCAATTTGCTGAAAAATTCAGTTTTCAAAAACATTTTCGACAATTAATCTTTGTATGTCTTGACGATGATTGAAAATGACAAAAACATTTTGCTAATAGGAAACACCACAATTGGAAGATTCATGAGAAAATTCAAAAAGGACCAGTTTGACGATGCTTTCGGTCAAATCGATCTGAGAATCCATCTCGACGAAAATATGCATATAGTTTTATCATTCGAAATTAAAAATTTGCCAGGTTATGCGCTGCATACAATTCAGCTCGAATCCAAACAACTAAACTCAATGAATCCAAAATGAAACAAATCTGCGAATGCGAACGATGTTATGGAACTAATCATGACCGATCCCAAGCTCAACAAAGTAAAGAAACAGTTTTTATCTTCTAAAACAAAACTCGTCGGCCACACAGTTCTTTCCATAATCACAGGTTTGAGTCTGGCTGCCTACATCGATCGGTACAGGAAAGCAATAAGTGGGCGCATTCGCTACGAAAATGATAATGGATGGCTAAAGGTGTGTAAAGTCAATCATTTCAGTTTTAGGTATTTTTCCGATGATAGTTATTTAGATTTATGTGCCGAAAAAGTTTTATCCGATGAGGTTAAAAAAGCCCGATGTTCTGGAATGGGTGGGGAGGTGGGTGACTTAGCCTGTGCTCATTACGACAGTGCCTTGAATGATCCCCCCGTCTCCGATATAAATGTATAATATCGATGCATCAATGCTTCTTGGACGGATGCGATCGCCGATATGTTGGGTAAAGATGTGGAAAATTATATAGGCTTTGGCAGTGATGTATTTGACTATACAAAAAGCTTATTTCGTTACTTGTACTATGTGTTAATTGTTGTTGGAAGTTTCATTATCTTGGGATTCGCCGCCTACCTAATAAGGTTTTCTCGATTGTGGCTAAATAGCAAAAAAATAACCGACCGGCATTTCAAATTACTTAAGAATATTTTGACAACTTATCGTATAGTTGTCGTCCACTAAATTCCCTAACCGATCTTTCTTTCACCGACAATTTAAAGGTCTCTTTTACAAATCATTTTCCAGAAGATTTGAAAAACAAAAAAAGGTTTACTAACGAATCGCAAAACCAAACTCGGACCGTAGTGATTTCCGTGAACAAAAAAATTAACGATTCTACATTGAATAACCAAATGGATCTTATTTCACAAGCATATCGTTGGTATTGTAATTTTCCATTAAATTTCGTAAACGCTATATATTCTTTCGAATTGAACTCTGGACTGGATTATCTGCTTGAAGGAATCGATTATTTCAACGAACGGTTTGAACACATAATGGCAAAGGGTGAACGAATACTCTCGCTTTTTACCAAGATGGATCGCTGAATATTAAATCCCATTAGTGTAAATTTATTGACCGATCTCGAATTGAGCACACCAGTCTTCCAGCATATTGTAGATACCTCAAGCTCAACTCTTGTTGACTAATTTGCATATTCCCGTGTATTTGTCAGTGACTACATCCCTAAGCTGCTTCATCAACATATCCTCGAATTTTAAAAATTTGTCCAGCTTTTCGCTAAAATAATTGTTGCTGATCTCGTTGGATCTCTGAAGGTAAACATTCATGAATTTCAATTTTAATTTCGTCCATATATCAACGATTTTGATGTAATTTACATATGTGAGAGATAAGCAGAATATCTGCTGCCTTCGAATAAAGTTGTCCATCGCAAAGCACAACTTATCCAGCTGCGATTCGTCATCCACACAAAATTTCGGTAGTTCGGCGCATGTGGACTTTATCCTATTCAATATCTATACTCTTCTTCGAAATTTATTGAGAAAATTTGGCTCATTTTTAATTATTTGTTATTAATGGTGAGAATATGTCTTATTTTCTCAAGTTAAGCAACCACAATTCGTATTCGATAGACCGCATTTATTATGAGTATCAAGATGTTGCATGCAGAAAGATTTTAGATTATTTCATTTGAAAGAAGCAGAGTTATAATGAGATCCGATTGGAGCAATTCCTTTACTACAATAAGAGGGGAATTGTTGACCTAATTGAAAAATGTCCACGAAACATCCGATAGACACAACACCATCTTAAAGAGAATAAAAAATCGGTTTTTTTTTCTCAATTTAAAATCAAAGTTGCTCTCATTTTACAAACAGCTCGACATTTGCGAAAGTGTTCAGTGTTGGCAATACGATTGAATTATGTTTGGTGTTCATTGGAATTGGAGATTGTGGAAGGGCAAACATATATTTTTATCAAATTGGTTGTTTTTTTGCAAGAGAATAACAATGTTGGGGAGCATACAATTTGGAGAATTGTACATTTAGAGGAAAAGACTCACAAGTATTCGGTGTGCAATAATCCATTCAAAAACTTTATCACTGCCTCGACATGCGTTTCGAACATGTTTCCAAAATTTGATTCGAAAAAAATGGCCTCCTTCATTGTGAAATCACCCAAATTTTCCGCCGGACCCTATGCCTATTTCCAAACCTTTGACGACCCGATAGCTGCCATCGAGGGGAAATGGCAAAGGATTAGTCGAGAAGCTATCGATCTGGGAGTCATATTCCATGCGAATATCGAATATTATTACAAGTCGAATGGACAAAAGCTACTCGATGCGATGGACTACATATTTACACCGTTTTTGGAATTCGACCACGATGTTAAACAAGCCAATGGCTGGATGCCTTATGCATCGGAGCTCAGAGTACGAGATGTTGATTTTTCCTTGTGTGGAACCATCAACATGCATTTCAAACCCAAGTATGGTGAATTGGTGATGGTCGACTGGAAATGTTCGCTGGAGAATTTTGAAGATTCTCACGGCAATTATGGGCTGAGACCTCTGTGTAAAATATTAGTATCACAGCTAAACAAGTACTCGTTGCAGCAAAACATTTATCATTATAAATTCAACAAGGGAAAAATTTGTACTCTACCACTTGTGGACAGAAAATCACAGACATGTACCTACTAAAAATACATGTAAACTTGCCAAACTACACTTTGTTGTTAGCAGTCGATTTTGACGAAAACATGTTCCAGTAATGTTTGAACTACAACATAGCTAATCAATAACAAATGTTTTTTTTAAATGTTATCATCTTTAAATATTTTGTAGTCTTGTTCGTTCATCGTCCTAGTATTCGCTATCGATTTACTAAAATGATGCAAGTTTGGCATGAAGAATATTCGATAATTTGTCAAAATGCCATTCCGACATGGTTCGTGAATGGTTTCGAGACGCAAAGTCAACATAGTCAATTCGTTTGCCCTTTCGGTACTTTTAATGCAGCTTCATACAAAATGTGTTGATTCCCGTGGTCTTCCCTTGGTATCTGTACGAGCAGCGAGTGATCGACGATCGCGAATGTGAGAGGCTCGTCCTTTAAGTTTTCCAGGCTCGCCATGTCATGTATGGCTGTGATGTTTCGAAAAGTGAGGCATGGAGGTAGAGGAATATTATCGATCACCCAGCATTGGTTATCATCGTCCTAGTGCTTTAGATGGCAATTATTAAACAATTGCAAGAGACCAATTAGTGTGCTGCGACATTCTTCCTCCGAAGGCAAGTCGATAAATTAAAAGGCGTGGGTTCGGTCGAGGATTGTGGGTTTTATGGATATTTTTAATTGGTTGCTCATATGATTAAAACATATATTTTTATTTGAACACCTCCTTCAAGACCCGTCTGTAGAATGATTGCCACACTCCGCAAGTGAGGTGGAATTGCTGAATTTGAAGAAACTTTCTTATCGGTTTCGTTCAAAAAGATCACGAAATGCTGGAACTGGTTCTCGATGATAATCTTGAACAAGTTAGCTAATTTGCATTCGGTATCACCGATGGTTGGCGAGGACAACTGCCCATAGTTGAGTTGGCACAGTATGGCTTTCTGTTGCGACGCGAAGCCAGTGTGCTCTTACCAAAGCCAGGAGGACCAAAGAACATTAAAACTTGAATCGCGGATTGAACACATGCGCGTAGATTAAAATTTTGAGTTCTGCTTTCAGCTGGTCACATCATTGAAATAAAATTGGGGTTCGAATCGCCACAGGTCCAGCAGATGTGATCTGATCTAGATTGATTCTCCTCCAAATAAACTACTCGCATTCTTGGGATTCCGAAAGTAACCTAGAAACCAATTTTCAAACTGGGCTGTTTGATGTTCGAGATTATTTTTCGACAGTAGAGCACACCTGAAATTGCCAGTTCCTCCCTGCACCAAGTACACCCATGATCTGTAAATAATGTATTGAATTATAGCCAGTGTGGATTCCCATTCCATTAAAATGTTCGAAAATGCTTCACCTAAACCAAACAGCATGGTTTCCATATCATTGAAAAGTTTTTTTCGCCTTTTGCGAAGATATCCGTGTTTTTCCAGGGAAGATGACAAATGTTACGCATTGTTCAGCATTTGAGACAACTTTTCTACATTTGCATGTTCACCTAATGCGATTTTTGGTGCACATTTAAAGTGAATCAGACCAACTTCTACACTGGCACGAATATTTTTGTTTGTTGTTTTTTTTTAAACTGGGTATCGTGCAATTCTAATAATAATAAGGGTGATTATTCCGTATTGCATATCCAAATCACCCAAAAAACACTACTTTTCGTATCCAATGATACGACAAGACCCACCTAAAAAGCCGTCCATTTCATATCCAACTACAGCCGAGAGAAGGCCAAAACAGATGAAAAATTTCTCCTTGTGTATCCAACTTGCCTGCAATTACCGGGTTTTTGACCAAACGTTTCTCTATGCGTATCCATGTGAAAAACGACTTGGATCGAAAAGTGGTGGGTTTGCATATCCAAACCGAAAGGTGGAAATTGGTACCGCGTCTCATTTGTTCCGACCCATGTATCCAATTCCCTCGGAGAAAAATTTCGACAAACACCAAATTGTTTCCCGTGGTGTACATCAATGCCTCCGCACTGAATTTTTCAGTAGTACAGGTAATGAGGAAAACAAGCTGGGCTTCACGGTCTTACAGCGAGGGACTTTAAAACTTTTCAACCAACTGCAACACATAATACAATTAAATCTATAATAGTAATCTAAACTGCTTTAGTCTCGAGAACTTGCAAACATGGCTTATTCTGATAGGAAGTTCCCGAAACTAAAAACGGTTGATATTCCCGATATAGCTTCAAATGTGATCTGTATTTTTTTCTCAAATATTTTTTGCTTGGTTAATTAATTATTATTAAAATTACAAAAAGTTGAATATATATCATCAAGGGGGTAACGAATCGGTTGTCCCTTGTGCTTCCAATGCATTGTGAAACGTCTTCTGGTTGCAATTATAAACTTTTCTGCATTTATCAGTAATAGATGTAATGAGGAAAACTGGAAACAATTTGCAATCACGAGTGTTGCGCAAGGCTCTTTCGGTTTGTTCGTTCTGATGAAAGTTCTCGAAACTAAACCAGTTTTGAGATTCCTAGCGTAGAGCGGAACCCTTGTATGCCACCGAATGGCCTTGGTGTCGTGAGAACGGGATCCTAGACTCCCACAACTCACGAGGTGTTTGTCAAACAAATACACCCCGACACATACTCAAATCATTGGGTCGGCGGCGGGGTGCCGTGTGTATGTGGGTTGTTGGGAATCGGACCCGTATTTAGGCTTTTAATTGGTGCTGCCTATTACAAGTAAAGTTACATGTTCGTGGTTTTCGGCTGGGGAGTGAAGCTCCCTTCCAGCTTCCCGGCTGGAGTGAATGTTGTGTTGTGATGTATGTCTAGCATGTTGAACTGTTGTTTGCAAGTGTGCTAATTAATTTCGAATGTAGTGTGTCGGTGAGATCCTAGTCTCCCGAGGTGTCCTATACAGGTCTCCCTCGGGGTACGATTAATCGTTTCAGAGTTTGTGACAGTGGATTTATAAAAACACATGATAATGAGTTAGAGTTGGAGGGGCCCCTGGTACCAGACTCTGAATCCAGCAACAGTAAAGTCCCCCTTTCCCAAGTCGTCTCCTTCCCGACCTGAAACAAACTATCAAGTCGGTGCGTTATTTGAAGTACATGGAGCATATATAATTTATAAAGCTTTTTTTTTCTTATTTTTAATTATTTTTTTATAGAATTTTTTTAAAATATATATTTTATAATTTATTATTTAATTGTAATTTATACTTCTCGATATGTACGGTGTGATATATAAATGACGATTATTATATTATACTCCCCATGATCACTATTCCCTGGACCAGTGTGTATGCCCACTAGGCCTGATTCTCGAGTGGTTGCTGGGGCAGACTTCCTTGCCCGAGAACCCACGCAGTTGACTCCTGAAACAATGCGCCTTTGTGTCTTGTTTGTGTGTGTGTGATTTTACTGTGTACTGCGATGCATGTGTTTAATCGTGCACACCTTTCCTGCAGTTGTCATGCGCACTCTAGTTCTGATTTCTCTTCCGCGAGGCCATCCGCTCGACGTATGTACCGAACTGCTGGTCCTGGGCCGCGCGGTAGCTCTAACAATAACTATACTCTGGTTAACCTTTCATTGTACTAGTAGATATAATAAGATCTACTCAGTGCTGCTGCTGATTTGAAGATCTGTGGGATTTGTTCTTGAAGATGTAGGGTGCTGCTGTTTCCTCTCGCTGGCGCATGACGACTGCCAGTTTCCCGCCATTTTTCATTACTGCCGAAGCTCAGAGCAGGGGTAGTCCAGGCTCCGTGAGGGACCCTTTACCACCCAAATGGGGTTTCATTTAGCCTACAGGAAGATTAGGAAGAAGCGAGCTTGGCCCCCTCCCAACTACATGCGCCATCCCAATCTGTAGTTACGGAGGTTGCCCTCCTTAGCTAACATTTAGGAGCTCGCTGAGTTTCCCCAGCAAGCCCGGTACCCAAAATATTCCCCTCCCCTTCTCCTGCCTGCACAGGAAAAGAAGAGGGAGGCAGTTCTGTCTGGTGAGTGACTCTATTTTAAAGAATTAAAAATTTTTAAAAGCAGGTTAATTAAATATCCTGGTCGAGAAATGTAATTTCTTGGCCAGGTGTTAAACAAATGAAAGAGGAATCTATTGCCAAATAGTAATATTAATATTATTAATCCCGTGAATCTAAGAAAACACAATGTCTGGTTGCTTGTGCTGGCGCATGAAATGCTGGTGAGGTTGAATAATAATGGCCACGACTAGAGACTGTAGTTAATATTTAAAGATAAAGTGCTTTAAATGAGCGATAGAAAGTTATTTAATAAAAAAATCGGCGCGTTTTGAATGCTGACTTCACTGGAGACGCATGGCATGTCAATAGTGGCAGGAGCGTGATGTGTGCGCAGCGAAAGATGCAGAGCGAGTGATGCGTGCTAATATCCCTAATAAAAATGTATATCTCATGGATATTTGCAGGTCAATATGCTTAGGCCTGAAAGGCCTCTGCATTTACCTGGTTATTTTTGTGAACAGGGTGAAATGAATGAACATGGTAGTATGATTTCGTGGGTGATATTGAATAATGTGTTGCTTGGCCATCGGGGATCCCCTCCTCCACCTCCTCACACCCACAGTATTAATGCTGCGGCCGCGAAGTGGGAAGGAGGTTGAGCTACTGGATCCTCCACCCAACCCCTCAGACACCATTTCTGGCATCGTGAGCAGCCAGGCTTTTGGTAGCCAGTCTGGAGAATGCAGCTCTTCACAAACCTGCTCTCAAGCCGCACCCAGCTGAAGTTTCCCCCCCCCCTCCTTTAAGAGCCAGGTAAGTTATCGCCCCCAGCCCCACCCTCCTGGTGAAGGGGAGTGCTGTAATCGGACTTACGGGGTGTTAACCTCGCCAGCGGTCCTGTGGGTAAGCTTGCGGAGGTTTTTGTCTCGCCCCAGAGGCCTATCTCTGCAGCTGGAATTCGACAAGAGGCGATATGCTACTTGCTAGCATTTTTTGGGCCTCCCTAGGATGTGGATGGATGTCTGGTGTTGTGGAATGAAATATCTTAATTGTAAAACAAGTTGAAAATTATATGTCGGCATTCAGTAGTCTCTGGGCAGTACACGACAAACACCGGAGCAACAGAAGCAGCCTCAGCAGCGGCCCCGCCCCAGGCAACCCTTCCCCTCAAATAAAGGCAAAGCAGTCCCAAAGGACCCACTAGCCAGGCAAGTATAGATACCCTGTGCGTATGTATCCATTCACTCTATCCTTTCACACGATTTTTTATTTTGTTTTGTTTTATTTTATTCATTTTTATTTGTTTATTAGTTCATTCATTCGTCAATTTACACACACATACACACATTAAATCATTGGGTAGTAAGAAGTATATTAGCAGTAGTGGGATAATAATATACTGGATATAATAAATTAAGTAGTAAGGGTAATATTAAATTATATTGAGATATGACATCAAGAAATATAATATTAAGGACATAATAAATCGAGATTAAATATAAGATATTGATAAATAATTGATAATGCAGCCGAAAGTGACATTGTCCCAAATATGTACAAGTACAAATACAAATATATATATAGATCATTATCGGGTTGTTGGAGGGAGGACGAGAGCCTTTGGTCGTCTGCGCCTCCACACCAGCCTTTCGTTGTAGTCTGCCAACTCACGAATCAGGGGGTTTTCTACTGTCGGTATAGTCTTGTATAGTTCCGTGGCCAGCTTCCGCACATGATGTTCAAAGCTCTCCACTTTGAGCTCTTTGTGGAGCTGGTCATTCCTTGTGTACCTGGGTGCGTTCGTAATCATACGAAGGATTCTGTTCTGGAAGCACTGAAGTTTGTGGAGGTGACAGCGAGCTGCCGTCCCCCAGACGGGTGAGGCGTAGGTGAGGATGGGGCGAATGAGTGAATTATATATGATAACACCATTTCTGGTGCGGAGTGAACTATGGCGATGGAGAAGTGGAAACAGCTGCCTAAGCCGGGAATTGGCATTGGCAAGCTGAGTATGAATGTGGTGCTTCCAGAGCAGCCTCCTATCCATTATCACACCCAGGTAATTGACCTTGTCGCGGTAATCTATTTGATGGCCCCAGAACTGTAGTCTCGTCATCGGGTTTCGTCGTCTAGTGCTGAACTCTATTGATTTGGTCTTGTTGGCGTTCGCTTTGATGCGCCATTTGGCTAGCCAGGGCTCAATGTCATCCAGGGCAGCCTGTACATGGCTGATGGCCCGGTCTCTGTTTATGGACGACGCAAATATGGTGGTGTCGTCTGCATAACGTCCGATGCGAGCCTTTCCAGCTCACGACATGTCATTTATATATAAGTTGAACAGGACCGGGCCCAATATGCTGTCCTGGGGAACTCCTGCTTTCACCTGGCAGACCGTGGATGTTTCGCCGTCGAGACTGACATGAAATGTATGTGATGACAGATACGACGATATAAAGCGAATGAGATAGGGAGGAAATCTATATTCATGAAGCTTGAAAAGCAGACTAGGATGATAGACCCTGTCGAACGCCTTTTCTATGTCTAGAAGGGCAACGACTGTATGATAATGATATTCAATGGACTTCGTGGCTTCCAGAGTGAGCCGGATGAGCTGGTGAACTGTAGAGTGCCCACACCGGAACCCAAACTGTTCGTCACGAAGTATGTGGTGAGATAAAATGTGTGCTAACACCCTTCCATTCACCACTCTCTCCAGAAGTTTGGAGAGAGTGGAGAGCAGACTAATGGGGCGATAACTGGTGGGAAGTGAGGTGATTTACCGGGATTTAGGAAAGTCACCACCCTGGCCTGCTTCCATCTGTCTGGGAAATGACGATGTCTGAGTATGATAGAGAAGAACTGAGCTAAAACACAAATTAATTCAAATGTCATGTGTTTTAGAAGAATGTATTGGATTTGATCCTCTCCTGGTGTGGTGTTGCGTCGAGTGGATTTCATAGCTGGCATCAGCTTGGTGGAAGATACATCCGTGGTTCCCTCGGGGTTTTCCCCACCTAATACGTATGCCAGGGTTTGCACTAAGGTGGTCTCGTGCTCCTCATCTCAATTGCCCTCGTTAGGGCGGAAGGTTTCCTCGAGAACCCTGGCTAACACATTTGCCTTGTCATCCGGTGTGGAGGCTACCCCTGTGGCATGCGTGAGTGGCGGGATAGTCGAGTAGTCACCAGTCAGGCGTCGCGTTATTTTCCACAGAGAGTTGTCCGCGATTTCGAGAACAGCTACAGTGGTGTCCCACTGTTGCGCCCTGAAATCTATGTGGAAAAGGTCTCGTGTTCGTTGCCACAGCCTCTTGTATCTTTTTCTGTGTGTAATGGCTTGTTTAATGTGTGGTGGAAACTGTGTATTTGTGTTTTTAGATGTGGCTGCAGGGATTTGTTGTTTAGCTGTAGTTAAAATGGTTTGCTCTATTATTATTGCGGCGTTGTCTATGTGTTCCAGTGTGTTTATTGCTTCTATTGTATGTTGTAATGTGCCAGCCTTTTGGATAAGTGTATCTTGATATGAGTCCCAGTCGGCTTTCTTATAGTTGAATTTATGTGTGTTTGTTGCAATTTGAGGGCGAGATGAGAGGTGAATGTCCATGAAAACAGGAATATGATCACTAGAAAGAGCTGTGTCGGTGTACAATCTGTACTGGAAATTATTGCCCTTTGTTCAGGATAATATCCAGTACATCTGGTGCATGGTGTGGATGATCTGGGATGAATGTAGGTGTGTTTGGTGCATCTACGATATGTGTGTGTGTGTGTGCTGGCGTGTCTGTGCAGTATTCTGCCATGTCTGTGGATTTTATTGGAGTGCCAGTCTGGATGTTTGGCGTTCAAGTCGCCTGTTATAAGCACTCTTGGAGATACTTGCAATAGCATGTCTATTTCATTTGTATCGAGTTGTGAATGTGGAGAGATGTAAGCAGCTATAATTGTTACTGACTCATTAAGAATGAAAATCACAATGGCTGTGGCTCCTGTGTGTTGTAGCTGTGGTAGTGGGTAGGTATGATGGCGAATAGAGCGAAGAATGAGAATGGCAACACCCCCTCATGCGTGTGTCTGTCTTTTCTGTAAATATTATAATCTGGAACGACGCGCGGCCGAGGCGCGAACTAGTTTTGTTAAACTGTCCCGGACCGACAGGAGAAGCGTCGCCATAGCAGGTAGAGTGTGGGTTATAGATGTACTTTCGTTAAGTTACTGGGTAACTTTTATCGCGGACTAAATTATTTTTAATTGTGTGTTTTGTTTAAACCGACTTTAAGTTTGTAATCGCTGCATTTTGGGACGTTCTAATTGATTGTTTGTACCGGAGAGATATTTGCCGAGTGTACTAATTATTTGGTTAGTGTGTGTGTGTTTATTTAGTCATGATATTTATTGTTTTGGGAGACGATTTATTTCCTAGTAAGGGTATTTTGAGGGCTTCGTGCAAATCAGCTATACGAGTGAAATAAGGCGCGTTTCCCAGAACTCTTAGGAATTTATTTTTTACAGCTTGTAATGAGTTAATTAATACCTTGGCTACAGTTCCCCAGATTTCGTTTCCATACATTATTGTTGATCTGACTAGGGAAGTGTATAGTAATAGTTTCAGCTGCAGGGGGAGTCTAGGCGATTTTAATAGAGGGTAGAGTTGCGGGAGTTTGGCCATTGCAAGTTTACGAGTTTGATTTATTTGGGGGTGCCATCTTAGTTTTTCGTCAATTATTAAGTCAAGGTATTTTGCTTGTGTGGAATATGGGATTACATCGTTATTATATTTTAGAGGTTTTAAGTTGTTGGGTTTTCTTCTCCGTGTCATTAGTAGAGCCTGGAATTTTTCCGCATTAATTTTAAAAATCCATCTATGATAGCAATCTCTCAGCTCATCTAACAGCAGTTGGGCGTAAATATTAACATAATCTATGTGTTATTTGTTGTGTATTTCATGTGAGAAAATTACAGTATCATCGGCATACATTTTGACTTTAGCATGGTTACTTGGAATGTCGGCTGTATACATATTATAGAGAAAAGGAGAGAGCGTGGATCCCCGAGGAACCCCAGCCCGTAATGTGCGTGTTTTGGATTTGGCATTATTTATTGAGACGTAAAATTTTCTATTTGTGAAATAACGTTTAAGAAGGTGGATGTAGCAGCCCGGGAATTTGATATTAATAAGTTTTTGAATTATGCCGGGGATCCAAACTTTGTCGAAGGCTTTTACTACATCCAGAAAGACCGCGATAGCATACTTTTTAGAATTGTTAGCTGTTACTGTGTCTGTAATAAGTTTAGTTAAAGCGTGAGTGGTGGAGTGGGCTGCTCTAAAGCCAAACTGCGTGCTGGGATTTTTTTTTTTTAACTGAGCATGGGTGTTTAATCTAACCAGAAGAAGTTTTTCAAATATTTTACTTAGTGAGCTGAGAAGCAAAATCGGGTGGCGGTTTTGAGGTAGCGCAGGATCTTTGCCTGGTTTGGAGATAGTAATTATTTTCGCCCGTTTCCAATTAAAGGGAAAGTATTTAAGTTTTAGAATTATGTTGAATATCTTTAATATGAAACAGAGCGCCGGGAATGATAGGTTTTTCAGAGTTTGGTATGTTATTTTATCTTCTCCGGGGGCCTTTTTAGGTTTCACTGACATTATTGCAAGCATTAATTCGTGGAAGGTAATATAATTCGGCTTTCTTTTGGTTTTAATATTGAGAAAGTTTGTTGTGTTTGTAATTACGTCCCTTGTGAAGTCAGGGTCTCCGATATCGTTGTTGGGAGTGAACTGTTCTGCCAGTGAGTCGGCTATTGCTTCAGCTTTATCAACTGGGTTGTTTTTTAATCCAGCGGGTGTTAAAAATGGGAGTGGAGGCTGAATTAGAATTTTTTCCTCTTAATATTTTGGAAATTCGAAAGAAACTATGTATATTGTCGGGAAGTTCAGTAACAAAAGTCTCCCATTTATTGATTTTTAGTTTATGTAACTTGTTTATGGGGTCTTTTTTAAGTTTATTATATTTTGATTTTAGTAGATCGGTTTTATGTCATTGATATAAATGTCGGGCGTGTCTTTTTTCTACAAGGAAGTGATCTATTTACGGAAAATTTTGCTTCAGAAATTCGCGTCTGTTGAGGAGAGTAGTATTTTTCTTTAATTGTATTTTGAAGCAGATCTAAAGCTGAGTCTATATCTTTTTTCTTTTTGATTTCTATGTCGCGTAGTGAGAAAATTTCTTCTAAATATACTTTAAATCCGTCCCAGTTAATCAAGGGAATTTTACTAAGAATTGTGTCTGGGTGTTTGACTAAATTTGTGCTAATTTTGCAAAAAAAAACTGGTAAGTGTACAGAGTCTGACTCTTCCAAGGGGCGGAATTCTAATATTGAGTTAGGGATATTGGTCAGCAGAATGTCCAGAACGTCTGGTTTGTATCTAACTTAAGTCGGGAAGTGGGTGGGGGTTTCTGGGGCACTGATTAAATAATTATTATTTTGCGAGTGTGCAAGTAATACTCTGCCTTTTCTGCTTGCTACTATGCTGTTCCAATCTGGGTGTTTGGAGTTTAAATCGCCTGCAATAATGAAAGGATATTGTTAGTTAGTTATTTTATCTAGGTCAGATGTTAAAAGTTCTTTTTTTGGTGATAGGTATGCTGAAAAGACTGTGAAATGCCTGTGGTTTGTATTGATATTACTAGAAGTTAATTCTATGTTCTCGCAGTTTGAATTTATATTTATATGGTGTTGTAATTTTTGATGTACTAGGATTAGCGTACCTCGTTCTTTTTTTGTGCAGTCTGACCGATAAGTAATATAATTTTTTACTGAAAAATGTTTTTTAGGTGTTAAAAGGGTTTCTTGTATTAAGGCTAATTCAATGCCATACGTTTCCAGTAGTCTTTCTAATTCGTAGAGCTGAGTTAATACTCCGTTACTGCTCCAGTATAGGAGAGAGAGGGTACCGGGATNGGGGGGGGGGGTGATCCATTTAGGGATCGTCCTGGAATGTTGTCAGGGCCTCCAGCAGGAGCATTGAATTTGTTTTGGGGTCCTGTGTGCTGTTAGCTACCATCATGTATGGCCGGAAAAGTGCCATGATGGACTGGAAATTCGCCTCCCGCAGGAATCGAAGGAGATCCGTCAGATCCTGCAGAGACAATCACACTCCGCTTTNGTGGAAGGGGTTGGGACAGTGCGGGGGGAGGTGCTAGACGTTGAAGTTGTTGTGCAACAGGTGTTGGTGCAGGAATTGAAAAAGATCTGTCAGGGGCCTTGATGGCTTGAGCGTACGAGTGAGTGGAAGGTCAATTCCTGGCGTCCAATATTCTCATCTATTGTGACACGTCACAATCTGGGGCTGGGGTGGCATGTCACCAAGCGAGTTTGTAACCTGGATGTTTGCCTACGTTCGGCTGCTGCCTGTTGCCTCTGAACGATTTCTAGGACTTTAGGGCATTGTCTGGAGGACATCAGGTGGATTTCTCAGCAGTTGCAGCAGATTGGGTTAGAATCTTCCGCCTTCAGGCAGTCATAAAGGTGGTGGGGGCCGGCGCAGTGAGGGCAGACTGGATGTAGTGAACAGAAGTTCTTGGTGTGGTCCAGGGCACAGCATTTACGGCACTGAGTTACATCTGACAGCCACGTTCTGTAAGGGTGCGGGTGAACGATGGTCATGTTGAGCCGGGTTACAGAGACATGAGGTGGTAAGGTGTCATTTTTTGCGGCTGTCACACAGAAAAGATTAATTTTTTCGATGTAAAAACTGCTTGGGTTTGTGGTATCGGTATTACGGGTCTGGAATTGGTATACATGTTTTATCGTATACCCGCGCATTTCCAGATCTTGTATTTCTTCGACAGGGGTATCGCCCGGCAAGTCGAAGACCACTTTCTGGGGTGACTCCGTGGTGGTACTGTTAGTGAAAAATTGTACTGAGAGTTGTGTCAACAGGGACTTTGCCATATTGTAGTTTTGCTCGTCGGATGCTACAATGTGTAGTCCGTTACGAGCAAGAGAGAGAGAGTGAATCCATGGTAGTTTATAGTACAGAGTCGCCTGGCAAGATCATTATAATGTTTGGTCTCTCGTACGACCAGTCGGTACGTAAGTTTCCTTGTGGAAATGCGCGGTTGGGAGCTGGTTTTCTAAGTGCCTGAAGGGCCAGGTTGGTGCAGGGAACTCTGTTCCCACACGGCGGAATACCGGTTTGAAACTGGAACATTCGGGACCACAGTCATCTGCTGTGTTCCATGAGCGCGTTTTTGTGTGGACTCCATTAGGGTTTCCATTTCTGTCTGAGCGTTCAGCTCAGCTTGGCGTTTGATCAATTTCCGCCTTGCCTGTTGTTGCCATTTCAGAGACTCGGTTTCCGCTCGGGTGGCCGAATAGGTGTCCATTTCAAGAATGTCAGATTCGCTGTCTAACAGATCAGGGTGTTGCTGGAACGTGTGCGAAGAATACTATTCCTGAAGGGATTGTTATTGTGTCGTGAGAGCAGCTGGCAAGGGATGCGTCGGCCAGCATATTCGTGTGTGTGGAGATATCAGCTAAATTGTTATCATGCTGGAGCTGGGGCACATCTCCCATGTCGCAGGACGCATTCCCCACCAGGATCTGGACAGGGATGCCGGAACTGTAACTCGGAGTATTCAATTCAATTAAAAAAAAAAAAAAATTAAAATTTTTATCTGTAGGCGTGTGCCTAATACGCTGAGAGAACTCTTGCCGCTGACCCCACTGGGCTAGGCTTGAGATGACCTCCTAGGTAATACCTAAGAGGCCGGCAAGAAATCCTCGTGTTCACGAGCTGAACAGGGAACGACGGGAAGCGGCGAGAAGCACATCCAACACCGACAACGTCCGGAGCTCGATTGTGCGAATTGTTGTTCCCAATTCTGCATTTCTTACCCTCTCTATGTGTGGCTGCCAAGTTAATTTGTTGTCTAACGTTATTCCTAGATATTTGGATTTTCTGACGTACAGAATTTTTGTTTAAATTGTATTAAATCTTGTTTAGGTTTTCGTTTCTTTCTGGTAATTATTATTGTTTCTGATTTCCCGGGGTTGACTTTTATCCGCAATTTCGTGTACAATTGTTCTAGGCTTGTTAACTGTTTCTGTAAGGCTACTAATACGTATTGCGACAGTGTTGTTTCATTATTGCAGTATCGTCTGCGTACATTTGTATGTTTGCGTTAGTTCGTGTATCTGTTATTGTGATGTTGGCTGTGTAAATACTGTATAAAAAAGGGGAGAGTGCCGACCCCTGCGGGACTCCTGCTGTTGCTGTTTTAGTGTTGGAGTCTGCTCCATCTAATGTTACGTAAAAACGTCTATTATTTAAATAATGTGCTAATAAATTTACATAAGTAGCTGGAGAATTGTAGTGTATTAGTTTATATATTAGTCCTGGGAGCCAGACTTTATCGAATGGTTTTTCTGCAACTAAGAATGTTATTACTGTAAATTGTTGTTCTTTATTATTAAATCCATCTGTTACATCCTAGACTATTTTAATTAGGGGGTGTATGGTGCTGTGCTGAGCTCTGAAACCATATTGGTTATCTGGGATTAGTTTGTTTAGATGTGCATGGTTGTGCAGTGTGTATAGTAGAGCTTTTTCAAATATTTTACTCATGCTGTTTAATAAACTTATTGGTCGTCTGTTTTCTGGTTTTGTAGAATCTTTTCCAGGTTTTGGCTAGGTTATTACTTTCGCTTTTTTTCCAGGCCTGAGGGAATCTGCATAGTTTAAACATTGAATTATATATTTTAAATATATATTTTAGTGCATTTACTGGTAGTTTCTGTAGGGTTTCAAATTTTATCTCGTCTGGTCTTCCAGATTTATTATTAGGATGCGTTCTAATTATTTTTAATAGTTAGTGTAATGTTATGCGGTCATATTCAGTTGTTTATTTTAGTTTTAGGTATTTGTTTATGTCGTTGTTTACTGTTTGAGTGAATTGTCTGTCTTGTACTTCTTTATTGGGGGAACATTGTTTCTCTAAGCTATCGGCTATTGTATTGGCTTTTTTTCCTAGCAGTGTATACATAACCTTGGGGCGTTTCTATTGCTGGGGTGGTTAGTTTTTTTTTAATTTACCTGTTATGATTTGGTTAATCTCCACATTTGATTTGGATTATGCGCTGCACTTTTCGTGGCTTCGCTCTAGTTTTTTATTTTTATTTCCTCTATTTTACTTTTTACCTGTCTTTTAAGTCTGTTCAATTGACGCGGTCGGTTACCAGAGTTGGAATGTAATGATTATGGATTTGCCCGGCGCCACAGCTCCGCGGTGAGCTGATGAGATTTTTGGGTCGTTCGGCCGACGGCCCAGGGGTTCTCTGGTAACACACCGTCAGATATTATGAAATTGCGAGCTGTATGGCCGCTGCGCACGCCTGAATTAATAACGCACTCAAGTTTTATATGTATATAATTATTTTATTGAACACTTTGATCAAACACGTGGTGACCGCGTGGTCATATAAACACACTGCTGGATTATAATTACTTAAGGCGCGTGACGCTGCTCTCTCCTCGGTGAGATGTAACAAAAATACTAGTTGCTTCGTGAATGATATGATGATGCGATTGTTGAGTGAGGTTGCAGCCTGAGAGGCTGGTACCGAGGTTCTTGTGAAACGAGAGACTTACCACGTCCGCTCGTGCCGAAGTGATGTTGCCTACTAGGCTGTGCATTGCATCGGCTCGCGCCACCTAAGCACGGCCGACACCTGGCGGTGGAGAGATGAAACAAATGAGACTTAAAATGCTAATGAGATGTAAACATGATATACCTTATATAAACATAATTAAACACAATTTACATAATAAAACACAATTACCCTTGTACTTACATAATAAAACACCATTATATTAATATTAAATATAAGTATTGACTCGTAGCAGCCACTGCATTGCCAACTTGAAAATGTCACATGTCCCTGGCTGGCTATGTATGTGATGACTGTTTTGACACACGATAATTATGGTATACATCAATACTGAATAAATACTAAACACTAATGCACTCGTGCCCACAAGGCTGTCGGTGTGGTGCGTCTGGTGTGGGCACACTGCGGCAGTCAGTGGGCAAAAGGACTTGTGAACGTGCGGTTCACGTGAATATTCTGTTTTAATTACAGGATTTCTCATTCTCTGATAGTTGTTTTGCGCTTGACGTTTTAGGGCTATTAAGTAGTCTACTTCCGGGTAATTTGCTCTCGTGTACTGCCTCCTATCCATGTATTTGGTGTTTTGCTTTAGAGTTTCCTTTACTGTGTCTGTAAAAAGTTTTGCGTGCACATTTAATTCTATTTCATCGTTTATTTCTGGTGGGGTTTCAAATTTTTCTATTAGGTCTTTTTGAAAATCTTCCCAGTTTGTGTCTGGTCGTTTAACTGTGTGTTTATTATTAGATCTGTGTGTGTTTAAAGTTAATTTCGTAAAGACTGGGAGGTGATCTGAGTCTAATTCATCTAGTATTCCTGATTCGATGTAAGAATTAGGAATATTAGTGTGGATTATATATAATTTATCCGGTCTGTTGCCATTATTTGGAAAGTGGGTGGATTTAGGTGGTGGAAAAATTACATAACTATTTTTATCCACATGCCTACTTAGTTTTCTTCCATTCGTATTGTTATACAAACAGTCCCATTCTTTATTTTTACTGTTTACATCTCCTGCTATTAAAAAACGGTCTGTATCTCCCATAATGTTATTTAAGTCATGTTAATTTATTTTAGCTTTAGGGTGACAATATACAGCTGCCATTTGGATGTGGGTATGGTTATTTTAAATTTTTATTGCTGTGGTTTCGGTCTGATTTAAAGTAGGTAAATTTACTGGGTGGTGATGAATATTATTTTTAATTATAATAGCTGTTCCTTCTCCTCTGCGATCCCTGTCTGATCTGTAATTTGTCTTGGTTATGGAGTCTTGTTTCTGTAATGAAAGCTATATCAATTCCATATATTATTAGCTGTTTTAGTTCATATATTTGAGATTTGATCCCGCAGGCATTCCAGTTTAGTAGGTTTAGAGTGTGTTCTATTTTAGAGTTAGCCATTACTGTGGGAGAGTAGCTAGTGCCTGTAGCAATAGTAATTGCTTGTCTGCAAGTATTTGTGCTGCCCTTATGGGGCAGAAATATGGTCGCATGTGTGCTATTAATTCAGCGAAGTGCGTGTCGCGGAGTAATTGCGTCAGTTCCCGGATGTCGTTTAGTGAGGCACTGAGACCTCCATCCATTTGGGGTCTCCAGGAGAGGCGGTCGTCTGTTAGGCTACTGTGCTGGCCTGTGCTCGTCTGCCCTCATTGCCCAAGGGCCGGGCCTCACTTCCCCAGCGCTCGGAGCGCCCCGAAAGGGCCCGCCAGCCACAGCCCTGCTGTTTCCAGCCTGACTGCCCCCGGCGACTCCGTCCCGACACAACTGACACCGGCCTGGCAGGCCCCTGCACCACAGGTGTGTGTGTGTGCGCGCTGTGCTGTGCTGTGCAGTTGCGGGAACTGTGCAGGGTTTGTGTGGTTTGGCGCTTGTAGTGAGTACTCCGGACATGTACTTCTGATCGTGTTTGCCCGTCTGGCTTGTACTATTTTCTTAAATACTGAAAATGTCTTGTCCGAAGCATGATGCCCCTTTTCCCCACAGTTTTTACACAGCAAAGGCAGAGATTCATCTGTTTTAGTTGGACAGTCAGTGTGCTTGTGCAGGCCAGCACAGTTAACGCACACTGTCTGCATGTTGCAGTACTTATCTGTATGTCCCCACTGACAACAGTTGCGGCAGTTTGGCACATCTTCGGGACGCGACTTGTAAGGCTCTATCCGAACCCATGTACAGTAGAGCCTTGTGACCCTGAGGAAGTCTTTTTTTGCCTGGTTTTAGTGTAACTGACGAAGTTCCTGTTGTCACATAATCGGGATCCTCAGGGATGTGCTTGTGGGACTTTCATTTGAAGTTGCGGAGGTCAATTATTACAAACCCGCACCCGGTGATGTCCTCTTTCAGCATGTCTTCCTCAACCCCTTGGGGAGGAAGGTTCTTTATTATGAACTTTTGAGGCTTCTCACCAGGGTGGGCGTGCGTGTAGTGTGTTGTGTCAGCAAGTAGGTTCCGGCCTTCTCGTAGTCTCCCCGCGTATTAAACGTCAGTTTCAGCTCTCACCTCTGGGTGAGCGTGTTGTGGAAGTACATTCCACTGTTACAGAGCAGCTGGGCCACCTTTTTTAGTGACCTGATGTCTGGAATGATGATTGGCACTTGCCTGTATCTGTGCGTTTGTTGTGGGATTTGGGAGGTGTCTATGCTCTTTTCACTTACCTCAACACACCCCTCTTCCAGGATTTGAAACATGTTTTGGATTTCTGGCATCTTTCCTTCTGCCAAAATCTCAACTTTCCTTCTGGAAAGGTATTTACTTTTGGGGGAGATGAACCCCTCCTTGTCCGGGCCTGTCGGAGGAGGTGTGCATCGTCCTGGGTCAGAGTGTGTGTGAGTGTGCGAGGACGAAACACTGGATCGCCTGCTCCCGCCCTCATCGGTTGAACCGCTGGTGACTTTCACAAACTCATAAGTCATCTCGCCCTCGTCCAGCTGGGTTTGGTTGGCCCCACTTGCACTCGTTTGTGGGCTGGAGGCGTCCTCCAATTGCCTGCTATCTTGATTGCTGGTTTGCGTTGGCTCAATTTGCGGGTGTGTGTTCCCGGCACTTCTCGGCGGGCTGTGGTTTACTATTGTTACTTGTGAGTGTGTTTGGTTATTCCCCTGTGGTGTTGGTGACGATGTTATCATTGTGGCTGTTGGTGTCCATCTTAGGACCGCACTTTGTCATGTCTTCAGAAATACACTGACTCAGTGCTGCTGACTCGCCTAAAACCTAAGATTCCGGTGGCTGACCTTCACTCTTGAGGAGAGCTCAGGCTAGGCCTTTGAGAGGATGTCCTCTCTGCACCTCTCAGTGCCTAGTGTAGAGTCAAAAACAGATGCTTTATATATTATCCAAGGAGTAACGAATCAGAGCTCCTTCTCACTACAAAATTATTGCGCACTTAAATAAACAGCCCCCACTTTAAACTGACGCATATAACAAGTCACTTTCATTTTAAATAGACATCACAAACAGCAAGCCATTGGCACTTTAATTTTTTTACTGGTACAACCAACTACTCGTTTACACTTTTAACAGACACCAAACAGTAAGTCACTTTCATTTTTAACAGACACCACAAACAGCAAGCCATCCGCACTTAAAATTTTTACTGGTAAAACCAACTACTCATTTGCACTTTAAACTGATGCATGTAACAAATCACTTTTATTTTAAACAGACACCACAAACAGCAAGTCAGATGCTTTATATATAATCCACGGAGTACCGAATCGGACCTACCTCTCACTACCAAACTATAACACAACTAAATAAACAGCCACCCACTTTAAACTGATGCAAACAGGTACTTGTGCTTTTTTTTTTTTTTTTTTTCACTCATTCTTGCCTGTATCTGAAAATGAAAAAAAAATATGTATATATATACTTTTCGTTTATCCGTTTATTTTTTTGTACAAATGCAAACAGTTACCTTTTGAAAAGAGAACTGCCTTCGCCACAGTTGTCACCTTCGTGCCGAGTCCCCTCATGCATGGCAGCTGCATGGATCAGCAAAGAGTGCAGTCGTTACCAGTACTGGTGGTTCTTTTTCCAAATGTATTCTGCCAGGTAGCCGGACCACGACTTTTTCCGTCTACCAAAACACGGAATGCTGTACCTCACCGAACACCAACTCCGTTCGATGTTTTGCGTGTGTACTCTTAAAGCTTCGCCCTGCCTCAACTTTAGTTTGTTTCGGGTGTTTACTATTCCATTCTTTTCATTCCACACAAAACTCCCTCCGGTAATTTACTTGCATGTGACGATAGCCATGCATGTCCAAGTTACTGTAACCTTGCCAACAGTCTGAAATTATCGTCATTCCCGGCACGATCCATTCACGAATACATTTGACTAAAGTCGCAGCGTTCCTCTTTTCCACCAGCACCAGAAAGAAATTAGTAGGGTCACCTCTCTCCACACCGCCGAAAACCCACTGACCGTGAACTTTACGTCCCTTGCGGTTTTTGCACTTACCCAATTTTGATTCGTCTATCTCGACTATTTTGCCAGGCCTGCCGATTCGTTTCCTGCANTATCTCGACTATTTTGCCAGGCCCGCCGATTCGTTTTCTGTAAGTTAACACCCAGTCTATGCACACTTGGTGGCAGAAATTTGACCAGGCGACGACTGTCTTGCCCGAGCACTGAAGTTCGTTTACTATAGTCTGCTGTCTGAGATATTTGATCAGGCACCACAATAAACACAACTCTATGATCTTGCCCGGCGACAAATTTGAATCTCCCACGAAACTGCCCTGTCTCGCCGACACTTTGAAATTACATTTCATGACATTCTCTGTGCGCTGTCGACACCAGTAAAACAAAACTTTATTGTCCACGAGCCTGGCTTCGCCTTCGCTGCATCATCAGCACCGTATTGACGGTTTGAGGATGTCGTGCTCGACGAGGAATGTGTTTATGTCCGGCAAGAAATAAATTAGTTTCCGAGCATTCAACATGGTGATTTTCACCCCGCACGCACCATTGTACGTTTTCCGATTGAGAACTTTTATTTTTAAAGTAAAACTACACTTGGATATACAATACGGAACAATTGGCTTGAACTTGGATACGCTAAATGGAATTCGGCCGGATACGCTATAGTACACTGACTTGCAAAGGAAACAATTTGAATGGATACTCAATACTACACTCGCAGTTTTACTATGGGTTTACCATAAGGATACGCAATACGGAACAATTACATAAGTAGTTTTGGGAGGGCGGGCCTTTGAGATGAAGGGGGAAGGTGGGGAGGGAGTAGACAACTAATTGGCCAACCCCCCCTTTTTTTGTTTTAAAAAAAAAATACATTTTTCCCTGACACATTCAGGCCCACACCTAGCAATGTCACCCACGTATGAAGATTGATGATGTCGTTCGATTGTAGATCAGTTCGCAAAACTACTTGATGGCACAAACATTTTATTCGTGGAGATAGTAAATTCTGGCGCATCTGGCTCTTGCTGCCTTGCAACATTGTCTTTATTGATCCGTTACAAAATGGAATACCGAATAATTGTTTAATCTCGACAAAGGTTTGCTTCACACAACGAGAACCTTGCTCGTCCAAAGCATAAATAGATCATTCATCGACCATGCATGACCCACGAACTTTACACAATTGCAATACCAGTAAAAATGTGTACACTTGCTTCCAATTGGCATAAATTTGACTGTATGGCCATGTCTTTATTTGATCCACTAGATCATCGTATGATTTTCCAAGAGACTCTGAAAAAGATGCCATCAGGCAAACAAACAAATCCAGGATGTAATGTAACTTTTTTTTTTTTCAAAATGTACCGGTAATTCACAATCAACTTGAACAAAATGGCCAATTTGGCCATTTAGTCAGTTTCCAGAATGCTTTTAAACTTGGGAATTGATTCTTTCAAGTGCATTTTCAAGTTGGGAATAACAAAACAGCATAGATCCTCTGAATTGTCTTTTAATTTCTCCATGGCCCTGCAATTTGAATGCAGGTATATGTATGGAAATTTTGTTTGTACAATGTAAACACCAATGTTGTTTTGCACATTGATTAAAATGTGATTCTTTGAATGTTTCCTGAACCACCAACTGTTCAGGATATATCTAATTTGCTTTGTGCTAACGATTGGCCAATTTTGCTTCTTTGCTCGTTCCAGGGTAATGTCCAAGAATCAATATTTCATTCTATTGTATGTGACTCACCTGAAGAAGAAAAAGAAGAAGAAGAAGGAAAAAAAAAAAAACAAAGACTTAAATATCCAGCGTCATTTTATTTTATTTATTAATGATTTTTTATTATTTTTTTCATCTGTTATGTGAGAATCACTTGAAACTAAAAAAAAATTTTGAGTGAAAAGCACGGAAAACAAAAAAATCTTACGAGGCAAAGTTGAGGGAAATGAAGTGGAAATGTTGGCAAAATCTTGAGGCAATCTTAAGAATTGCCACAACTTTGCCTCTTGATTATTCTTTAATAAAATTAAAAATTACAAGATAATATTGAGGCAAAGTTGATGTAATTTTCAAGATTGCCTAAAGAACTAAGTGAGTCAAAGACGAGGGAAACTCAACTTTCCCCCTCTGGTGCAAACCATTGCCCTTAATTACACTCACCCACTTTTGTGAATCGACCTGTGAAGTGGCTGAATAGTGTCGACAAAAAGTATTCTGTACCTGCATCGTTGTTATCTTATTAATATATTATTAATCATTTCCGTAACAGAATACCTCCAGTTTAAGAAATGGTTCTGAAAAGTCAACCAAGTAGGTAATATCTCCACAAAATTTATTTTTAAATGTGCAGTAATAGCGTAAAATGTCTTTGATGTTTACGGTGTTGCCACTAGTAAAGAAAGACGTATGAAAATTCAAGTCTGCAACCACCCAATGCTGTTTATTGATTTTTACAATGTCTATGACACCAAAACATCTATTGGTGAATGCAAATGACTACAATCATTTTCAATATCATTGATTGAATGCAATATAAGCGAAAAAAATATAGACAATGTTTCGAGACTTTATGGAATTTATACGCAATTATTCTTTTGGGCGATGTTGTGTCAAATGGATCAAGATAGGAGATGTTCGATTCTTGTTAATTTCACCATACAACACAATGATGTTGAATTATAATAGGAAACTAAAAATTCTACACCCGAAAGAAAAAAAATGCGTGAAAAAAAAAACTATAAACTTTAAACCCTCAACTATGATGAAAATACTAAACGCTAACAGATATGAAATTGATTTCTTATTCAAGGATATAACACCACACAGTCCTCTGTGGTGCAAATCATCAACAGATTACTCAAAATGGGAATAATCAGAATCTGACAGTGTATTTATATCCTTGTTTTTTTAGTTGCCGAAAACATCATCAGAGTTCAGTACCATAATAGGCAGCCATGTAAAGCAAGTAGGACTTCACAATTTTTGGACAGGTTGAATTACTTTCGAGAGAACTCACTAGAATGTGCTGCAATCGCCAATTCCTTGAAATTTTATAACAAAAAATATGTTTACTTGTACTAAAACCCTAATTGTACAAAAAAGGGGATTTTAAGTCCCCTTGATATAAACAAAATATGTACTAATTGGCAGCCTCATATGTTATTCATAAACAAACCTGAAAACCAGAAGCTCAAAATATTACAAAATGGGTTTACGAAGAAGTTCTGCCATCACTCTGGCAAACAGGATGCTATAGCATTCAACAGCACCAATAATCTTCCTCAAAAACATGGATGAATTTGCACAACAGTTGATGCCTGTCAATCATAATGCAGATATCATAATTGCAAAAAATTACAAACTCTCACATTCTTAGTTTTTTTTACCCTTCCATCACAGATCCAAGACATATTTTGTGAATCCTTTGACCATATAAGGTGAGGGTGTAACGAATCATTACTGCCTTCGACTTTGCTAAAAATAGCCATGCCAACTGACAAAGTTTATACCAACATTTTCCAAGTGAGTCAATATCAATCAAAGATCCCTACATACTTTGTGAATCTTTTGACCATATAGGGAGAGGGGGTAACTAATCGTTACTGCCTTTGAATTGCCAAACATAGCCATGCCAAAAAGGTTAATGTGTATGGGGTTTTCAATATTTGTTGGCAAATATATATAGTGGTAATAATTAATTAAATAATTAATTTATTTACAACAAAATTACATTTTTGGAAGCGACAACAGAACATTATAGGTGCGATCGCTTTTATCAAAGTGCTTGTCCAATTTATCACAGACTTCTTGATAAAAAGTTGTTAAACTTTGTTTCAGGAAACAAATTATTGTTGTTTTCATACCACATTTATGCAAATTATTTCAGTCCTCTTTCCAAATATCGATAAAAGAACTATTGGGATTGAATTGAACGCACTGGAAACTTTTCATGATGGGAACCTTCATGGCCATGTTCACAACCAATAGCATCTTTTTTCTGGTGATGAAAGGTTTAGCAGTAATAGGCAATTCTACCAAATTGTTAAGAGTACATTAACTCGTAGGCATGCATCCCGTGTTACAAACACTTTGAAGTGGCTGGCATTGAATGAGTCTAACTCGTCGATGCATACGCATGTGCTCAGGATGACGATAGGGGATCGTAATCATTATGCAGATCTTGGCCGAATTCAATGCGAGATAACTGGGGATGCCAGTGTTGTGTAGTTTCAAAAGAGTATCGGAAAATATGTTTTTACCTGCACCCATCTCGCCATAAAGTAGAAGAGACATCCACAATTGATTACCTCAGAAATTCAAGGATACCATGAACTTCATCAGGAAGACTATCAGGTCCATGTTGAATTCCCCATACAGGATCATGGATGCGAATCCAATGTACACTGAAGAGCCAAAAAACCTGGTATAGGCATGCGTATGCAAATAACAGAGGCATGGAACCAATTGGAGTAATGTGATGCGGTCGGCAGCTAGATCGGTTACTGCAACTACAATGGCAGGTTATCAAGATTTAAGTGAGTGTGAACGTGGTGCTATAGTCGGCGCACGAGAGATGGGACATAGCATCTCCGAGGTAGCAATAACATTTGGATGTTCGCGTACGACTATTTCACGAGTGTATCGTGAATATCGGGAATCCGGTAAAACATCACGTCTTCGACATTGTTGCGACCGGAAAAAGATAGTGAACGAACGGGACAAATTACAACTGACGAGAATCATTAAACGTGACAGACGTGCAACCCTTTCTCAAATTGGCGCAGATTGGATTTGTGGACTGGTCTGGAGGATTCATGGTGTGAATTGCCTCCTGCAAACCTTCAGACATNGGGGCAAGATGATAGGCCGGTGTACCAGTTTTTTTGGCCCTTCAGTGTACATGTGGTCCAAGTACTCTGTGAGTAACAAGTCCTCCTCAGGCGTGGTTTTGTACTCTCTTGGGTAGAAGTTCAAGTGTCTGTATCGATCGTAAAGTTCTTTGGCTCGATGTACACAGAAATGTTAACTTGTGAATTTTCGCAAAACTAGCACAGTAAATTGGCGAGGTCTTTTATGTGATTCATGTACATCGGTTGGCCAATGTGTTCAATAATGAGTCGTTTCACATCGTCGTATATTTTGCAACGATTTTTGCACAAGTAACAAAAAAACTGTCCATCTACATAGGGATTGTGAAACCCCATGCGCAACAACCACAAAAAGATGAAGACTGTGTTGCAGATGAATCCATCCTCGAAGAACTCGGTCACCTTGATAGACTATTCGACCCGTGCCTCATCTCTGAATTTCAAGTTATGCACCATGAACCCGAAATTCTCTTCGTTGAGCAGCTCGTTTTCTTCGCCCATCGCTGACATTGAACCTGCAAACGGCGATATTCGAAAGATTGACTCATTTCCATCAGGACAATCGAGTGATGGTTATGGCAACGAAGAGGAAAAGCAAGAGATATATATTGTCAAGGATGTAGTAGCTGTTATTTTCTCAGCTTGCTTGGCATTATCTTCGGCAATTAGCCATTTTTGCTTTACAGGCAAGAATTTTTCGATCGTGACATAAAAAGAATTCATAAACTGCGAAGTGTTGAACAAAGTGGTCGTTCTTTCATCTTCATCATTGACGGCATCGTAATCGAATTCCGTGGCACGATCACGTTCGTCATCCGAGTGTCCTCCTATAACACCAAAACCACCTTTGTTTTTTATGTCATTCTTTAATAAATCACAAAACAGTTTCTTCAAGTCGAAAATGAAGTTGGCTAGACCAAGCAGTTTTGGCATGTGTTACCTGAAAATGGAATGCAGAAACGGAGTGACTCGTTTCAGGTTCACTGAGTATTTCTGAGTCACAATGTACAGCAAGTCCACAAACATCTTAAAGGCAATCGCCAATTTGGTGCCGGTTATCAGCTTTAAATTTTCGACGAGTGTTGGAGGCCATTTGTAGTTCAAAGTCAGACCATTGAATGTGACCCTTAATTTTTCATTGAAGTACTAGAGAGAGATTCAAAATCGTGCTCGATCAAGGTATACTGTTTAGCCACCACATTCGAAAATATCTGGCAGAGTAACATTACCATCAACTTGTATTGAGGCAGATCTCGAAATACAGGTCTTGGACGCAAGGGAAATGGACTAGGGGAATCAGCAGTTTGAAAATGTCTTAACAGTGCTTGATGACCACCAAACACATCAGAGAAGGCGAAGCTGTTTCGAACACATTAAGTAATGGGTTAAACACGTACCCATTGCGAAAGACTTGGTAGCCCAGGTGGTCGATGAATGCTTCATACTCGGGTATTTCGAGACTGAAGGACAACTAGCTTTCTCGAACAATAGAAAACCTTCCATTGCTGAACAACAGCACCAAGATGCCACATCGCCATTCCAGCAGAATATCCGAACAGAAGAAATTGGTGGTCTTGCACGACATCGCCGATGACTATTTCTTTTTGTTGTTCGAGGACGAATCCCTATTATCGCCACCATCTTGACCATTGGACTCGCCAAAGATAATGTATTTGTACACGTTTAACAGGTTTGTCCAGTCGAGGAGGCCTTCGCACACAGGTGAGAGCTAAGTGTATCACACGTCGGTCTTGTAGAATCCCACGTATAAGTGATTGATTACGTTTTCATGGGTGCACCAACTGCTCAGGATGAACTTTTTGTACCAGTTCGGGTTGAAAAACTTGAACACACAACATATCAACTTTATAGGATTTTCAGTGTCGATGTGGCGAACGAGCAATAACACACTCATCGTATAGCCGCAATTCAGCATCTTGGATAAAACAAAGACGAGCCAGTAGTAATTTCGCTTAAAAGTATCCAATGCGAAATGAGTTTATGATGAAGATGTAGGCCCACATAATAGTTTTCGTGGAGGATAACTGCCACCCCTGTCGTAATCGCATTCTTATTCATCTTCATATTTGCCATAAGCTTCTTTACTTATTTTTCAGCTGTTTTGGGAGTACTTTTTAATCATCATTTCTCTGTTGATGCTGCCATTGCTGTTGTCATTTGTCTGAGGTCCACTTTTTCCATCATTCATTCACTTCATCAATTATGTTTACATTCTTAATTTCCATATTGTTTACTCAGCAATAGCACGTGTAGAGTATCTAGGCTGCATAAAAATAGTTTGGATATTCACCAGACAAACCATAGATGAGTGTGTAAATGAAACTAATGTTGGGTTGTCGTATAGCCTCCTGGAAAAGATCGATCATGTACAGCTAAGTTTTGCTAAAAGAATAAAACTCGCGATCGTAAAAGGGAACCAGATGTTCGGCGCTTCCGAAAGTGTACATAGAAAAGATCATGTCTGACAAAATGTCCAGTTTTTGTTATTTCTAAATGCACTCGATAAGTTTCCAAGCAAGACATGCTTCATTTAGAGTAAAACAACATGGCGCCAGGTATAATTGCAACTCAATGAACTACATAGGACAACATGATACAGACACAGTATACTGACATAATATACATCATTGATTTTGAAATACAGAATAACACCACCCCCACTATTTCAAAATGTACCTAATCCTTATTTATTTACAAAATAACTGTGTTTGACACTAGACAGTCCCTTAGTTAAAATGTCAGCTGTCATTTCACTTGAAGGCAAATATTTAATATCTATCAAATTATTTATTACAGCCTCCCTGACAAAATCATGTCCAATGTCAATGTGTTTTGACCTTTTATGTAATATGGGATTCACAGACAGTTTTTGTGCACCCTGATTATCATTGCAGACAGTTATTTTACCATCAAAACTTATTAAATCTGATAATAAATTTTTTAAATATATGCTTCTTTTGCAACTTCATTGAGAGCCATGTATTCTGCCTCTGTGCTAGAGGGAAACTGTGTTTTGTTTATTGCTTTTCCATCAAACAGCAAAATCCAAAAAACTGAAAACACACCCGGTATGGGACTCTGTCCCTTGCTGGCCCAATCAGCATCCACAAAACCCTCTAAATCGCAATTATCTTTTGAAAATTTTAAAGAATATGTTTTTGTACCTTTCAAATATTTAAGTAGATGTTTGGCATATCTCCAACGACAATCAGTATAGCAGTTATTAAATTGGCTTACAAAAACCAACAGAAAAGGCGATATCAGGACGTGTCATGACTGCTAAATACATTAAACTACCAATGAGTCTTTGATAAGGTACATTCCTATCACAAGTCCTTATTTCCCTGTCAGTACTATCATCAAAGCTGTCTAACGGTGTTGATACAGTTTTACAATCCGACATGTTAAACCTTTTCAACAACTGTTCAACATAACTTTCTTGTCTAAAGTTATACTATTACTAGCTTACCCGGCCAAGCGTTGCTGTGGCATAAAAGATTTTGGTTCTATTCATTTCTGTGAAATTAATTGAAAGAAATATATGTATTTTCAAAATCTGTATTATTGAAGTACTTGTTCGTATACAATGTTTTTAGTTTTACCATCTTCAGTAATTTTTTGTGTAATTATTTCAACTGTTAAACTATGGAATAATTTTTGTTTTCAACTTAAATAAAAGTAAATTTAAAGTTTAAAATGAAATGATCGTGGGTACCCGATGATAGTCATTGCCATATAATATATAAAAAATAAGGGAGATTATAGTTTGTCAAAAAAATAATTGTATAATACTCAAAAGTTACTCAAACAAAAAAAAAAAGCACTACTCAAGTAAATTTTTATATATTTATATATATACTCATCTGTTGTGGCAAAAAACGTTTTAATAGAACACTTGTTAAAAAAAAAAGAATTACTTTTTTTTTGTGTACTTCCTAAATAATCACTCGTGGATATTTATAAATTTATAACTATAATGTTATGATTGAAATTTGTGGTTCACCACAAGTGCACCAATTACTTATTTATTACTTTTATGTAAGACGTAAACAGAACGCCCATAATTATTGCTTTCAGTAGTAAACCCTAGTCTACACTGGAATCTAGATCCCACCTTCCATTTGTGTGCCATTCTTTTGTGACAGCGATAGTAACCATGGGTACTTAGGTTTGAGTCACGAAGGTGCTACATAATATGTGGTAGCAGTAGCTGGTAGTTTGTGTTTGTGGTTTGGGGTTTTTTTTTTGTTTGTACATGCTTGCTGCATGTGTCCCTTTGAGACTTAGGCATGTACAAATGGTGTTGGTGAGAGCTCTGTGCCTTTACATTTAAATAGGTTAAGTGTTTTTTTTGTAAAATTGTAGTGTTCTGGTACCATGGACTTTTGTATTGTGCCAGAATTAAAGGTTGAATATCAGTATGAGTGCACCATCGGAGGTGTACAAGCACCTGAAAATTCAACAGAAGCGTTTTGAAGCACTTTGCATGCTGCTTTAAATTCAAATCTCCCTATTTCTTTGGACAAGTTGTCTGATATTTATACTGATGCAGAGTATCGTACCTACACTCCTAAAATCATTTCTTTATGACTTTTATTTATAATCTATTTGAAGATTATACATCTTACCATACCCCTGGTTAAAAAACCGTTTAGCACATCTTAAATGACGTCAGAATATTTTGGCCAAGTTTGGTGAGCAATTGTCAGATGCTCAGTTTAAGTCACTTGAGAGTGTGGCTCAGACCCAGTCCCTCTTTGGGGAGATTTTTATTTGGAGTCACTCTCCCTCAATGTTATTGATCCCAGTAACGAGGATGTTCCCACCACCTCCACCATCCCATTATGTTCCAGCCACCACCCAACCCATTTCAGTTCTCCTAGTTGGCAACCCACCCACTTTCAGACTTACTTCAACCACCCTTCCATCCACTGCCCTCCACACTGCGTCACCTGTCCAAATCTCATACTCATTCCATCCGACCACTGTTTTCAGTGCACGTCATCTTCAGCATCACACATGTATTCATCAGTTTTTGGCAAAATCACACATCCACTTGAGAACATGCTGCATAACTTTCCTGCTACTGACGGTTTTAATGTTCCAAAATTTTTAGAGTTTTGAAAGTGATTGTCAAACTCTATCAGAGTAAAAGAGTACCAGAGGCACAACAGCTTGAAGTCATTTACCATTTCATTCAAGGTCCACTTAGTGAATGGACTAGTTTAGCCATGTCACAACAGGTTCATTTGATACCTATCATTCTGATATCCTAAATTTCTTTATTCCCTCAAGGTTGCGTGCTCAGTTGCAACTGAGGATCTTTAATCGTTTGCAAGAACCTGAGGAGGCTCTTTCTGTGTATCTGAGCAGTGTTAAAGAGGCTGCCATCATATTGTGTTTTTAAATCTCCCTGAATCTTAAGTGGTTACTACCATGCTAGAATACTTAGAACCTCAAGAGTGTTCTCATTTGGTGTTTTTTTCAAAACCCAATACTTCTGCAGAGATGGATAGGGTATGCATACATTCCCAGAACATCAGATACGCTGACCAAAAACGTTAGTATATCTTTAGGCCACATAAATCATTTCTTGGTACTAATAAAACGGAATTGCGAGCAGCAAATTCTGAACACCCACGTTGCCTGGGCAGATTTAACTGGTGATGAAAACATACAGTCATCCTTAATGTCATGTGTTTTAGTTCAAGTTCCTATAATAAAAGATTTCTTTTGTAAACAGAGTTAAAATATTTTATTCATGAATATGAATTTTTCCACGACAGAAGTGCTCACTGCCTTAATACCTTTATATACAATTCTATACATAAGGTAGTTACATGTCTAGACAGCTGACAGTGCACAGATGTACTTTTAAAAAACTATATTATTTAGAAACTGTTTAACGCTTTGAGTGGTGTTTTCTTACAAATAGCATTCAAGAAATATTAAATGTATAAAAAATGATTTATACAAACCACTAACACTTTTTCTACTGTTTCTTGAAGCATATTTTTTTTGGAGTGAAAAATGCTACAATTGGTGTTTTTATCATCGATAGGTAAAACAAAATGAGTGCAGAATCTTTGATGTCGTATAAGAACATGCACCAAACTTTTCTCCTTATTATAGCATAAAATTATAGGGTTATTACAAAAGTCAATGCAAAGACTGCACATCAGTCCACTGCCTTGTCTATCAAAACACTTTGCTGTAAAATGCAGCTGTTGAAATGAATAAAATAACAAATGAGCAGAAGTTTATTGTTTTAATTTAATTCAGTGAATATACATTCCTTAACACAAATGTATATTGTTGGTAGTAACCTTTAAAATAAATTCACGTGAAACCATTAATATAGCACCTCAACATACAGGGAATCATTTCAAGCTTAAACAGCTAATTGTAATTAATTTCATGAAATATAACTAGTAGCTTAAAATCAAATGTGCAAGAGATTTCTTCTAGTTTGTCAGTAGCAGCATGTTGATCCCGTAAAATTAAATTTTGTATATCTCTCTACAGTAGGTCTAAGTTGTATTGTATTACCAAAGCATTTCAAACAGTTTTTATATAGGCTGAAGATGTTAAATAGTTGCCAAGTAACACAATACACTTCACAGTTATTTTTAGTGTTTATATTTTATAAGAACTGCGAGTTTTCTATAATGTAGAAATATATATAATATATATATATATATATANATATATATATTATATATATATATATATATATATATATATATATATATGGTTTATATTTTTACACAACAGGAAATTTGGCCCAAGGCAAAACATTTTCGGAACTTATTGCTTATTATTTTAAATTCAAAAGAATCACAGAATTCAATATTTTCAATACACATACAGTAATTTTTCCATAAATAAATATATATATATTTATGTTATTTATCTTAGTATCTTATTATTAACTATATTTACAATAAAACTATTACAATTTGAAAATAAAAAATTTATGCCACATAAGACATTAAAATAAACTTTTGGTTCCGTAGAGTTTTGAACCCACAGAATGTAAAATACTAAGCCGTTGTACTAACCTTAGCTGCCAGAGAATGTTCCATCATGGTGACATTTTTTTTTTAACAGTAAATAAACACATTCATTCTGTTATATCAATAATTTCCTAGAAAAAAAAAAACACCGCACAGTTTGAAAGAACCTGTTTTTTTCCTCCATGTTTTCTCAATGATGTAGTTTGTTTACAGTCATTATTTTTTTTGAGCAGTTGCATGTTTTTATATGTGCAAATGGATAAAGATGCACAAGTTCCATTTTGAATTTACACATTTATCAGTTACATTTTCACAGGAATATATATTCTATACAAATTGTATTATACTACAAGTTGACTAGAGTCCTAATGAGGTTCGTCAAAAAATCAGAATTCATGCTTATGTTGGAAGGCAATAAATCAGAGTGTAGGGATAAGAAGAGGGCTTAACAATGTTATATCACCTCACATTTTTAAAACAGTTAACAATCATTATGTAAACATGTTGGTGGAGCCTATATAGTCGCACCAGTAAAGAATTTATTCAATGCTTCTCTGACTACTGTATGTTTTCACTATCCAAGAACCAAGTTTAACAAATTTTTCTTTGTATAGTAGTGTACACCATTTATGAAAAAACATACTGCATCTGAACGTGCCAGACCCATAGTTGAGGCCACAGCTGAAGGAGAACTTTCCTGGCCATTTAATGTTTCTAGCATACTAAAGTACACCACATCACAATGTCATTTAGTAGTTAGACAACTTCTGCTCGAGCAACTGCCCAACAATTGAAAGGGAAGAGAAAGAACGCTAATAACCACATTACCACGATGATCAGACCTGACATCTTTGAATTTCACAGGGTAAATTGGTGCATACATCAAACATTTTTAAAACAAGTACTGAAAGTCTCTCTCTCCCCATACTGAATCGCTTTGTGAAGCTGCAGCTGTCCCAACTTACAAAAAAAATTATAATTGCAATCATTTCAATAATTTGGCTCTGATATTTTTTTCTGTATTCAAGTACTTAATACAAACACACAAACTCTATAACAGTAATATTTTGTCAATAACTGATAAAACAAGCTTCAATGTAAGGAATTTCCATGGAAATCATAACATATACAGTGAAACCGCGTTATAGCGATAATCGACAATGGCAAAATAAATTATCGCTATAGCAAGTTCTAGTTATAACACAATTTTTTTTTTTTAGTGTACGAAAGTGTTGTGCCCAAATTTACTGTGTGTAATGTACAGTGTTGCCCTTCCGACCAGGAAGTTCTTATGGGCAGCCCTTGTAGATCCTGTGTTTAAAGAATGCCGTAAACTATGCGTATAAAGTGTATGTAACGACCAGCAGACGCGCACGACGTGTCTTCCTCTTCCTTTCATCTTCCCCTCCCCCAAATTTTTGGGTTGCGGGATGGAGTTAGTTGCCTACCAATCAGCACGCTACTTCACTCCTTGTCTCGTTCTTTCACCTACCTCTTCTTCTCCTGTCTCTCCCTCCTCTCCCAACATTTTAGAAACCTGTCATGCCTCAAAGCAGAGCTTCCACATGTTTAAGTTTCCCCTCCACTTCCTTTCACATTCATGTTGCCGATCGATAAATTCCTCCAAACCTTCTTTGTTTCCGTGTAAGGCAGAGGATAGCCAGCCTCTCAGGTTGAGAAAAAAGAAAGAGGCGACACGAGGTTTTTTTTTAGGGGTGACATTCCAAAACCGCAAAAAAAACCCCCAGCAAGTCGCGTAAAAGAAAAATAAAGCTGGCTGCCTGCAGCAGTTGTTAATGGTATTTTAACGACCTTAGGGTACCTTTCATCTTGCAGCACATCACAATTTTTTTTTTTTAAGCTTTCTTTCTCAAAACTAATTATTGTTTTCAAGTATTATTTAAAGAATAATAACGGAAAAAATACTGTTTTAAATCATTAATTACACGCCCTCAGCGTCTTTTCGCGACTTAAAATATTTTAAAACCAAGTTTCCAAACAAACTTTTACTCGCTCGGCAGTGACACACCCACGAGGAAATAAGCGTAACTTAACCAAATCAACCCCTCAACATACAAAATAACATACTAGTAAACTTTCAATAGTATTTCTTATTAAAACAGCAACTTAAAATTACTCGTAAAATCATTTTTTAAATACCAGTTACTTAAAATCACAGTTTACGGAAAACTAATTTTTAAATTTCAAAACTTTTCTCGGGTCACACGCCTTTACGATTTACGACATTTTTATAACAAACTCTGGCATTTAAAATCCATTTTTAATACTTTTAAAACCTGCAATATTCAAATTCCCGTTTTTGCACAACAAAAATCACAGATTATGAAATTACTTTTTCAATTACAAAACTTTTCCCGGGTCACGCCCTTACGATCTAAGACAACTTTATAACAAACTTTTTTTTTAATAATATAAAAAACCTGCAATATTCAAAATTCCTGTTTTATTTAACAACTAAACTAAAGTAGTCAACCACCTAGACAGTACAGCATAAAAGGAGCGGTAGGCTGCTAGCATCTTTCTGCCACCATTCCCCTACCCCCTTCGTCCCTTTCCAGCGTATCCCTCTTTTCTTGGCCTCGACTAGCTCTACTCCCACTCGTACCTCTCCCCTCCACTATAATACAGTCTTCCTTAACCCTCACAACACCCGCCCGCTACTCTTACCATAGCTTCGGCTGACGAGAGTGTCGCCACACAGACCAACAAACGATGGCTCACATGTGGCAGGTGAATGTCACTTGTGATACGTGTTTAAACATTTAAAAAATACGAGTTTAAAAATGTTCCTATCGCTATAGCGAAAGGCTTCATTGACAGATTTTCGTTATAAACGAAGTTAAGTACCTTTCAAATGATAGGGAAAATGACAGTGCATTTAAAAACTATCGCAATAGCAGAAGTGCGCTATAGGCCATACTCGTTATAGCGGGGTTCCACTGTAATAACATGTTTTATGAAGTAAATTCAACTATCTTGTAGTATATTTAGTTAAAAATATAAATATCAGCTAGTCAACTGTGATATAAGTTATATTATGTTGCAGAGTTCTAGGTGCTAAAAATAATAAAAGTATACATTCAGTCACTTTTAAAAAAAGTACATAATTAAAAGTAGCACACATTTAAAAACTAGAACATTACTAAACATGGCATACAATAAAAATTTAAAAACATGGAACATTTTACTATGTACTATAATTAACAGAAAAATATACTCAACAGGATGGCTTAAATATGTTTTTTAAAAACAATCATTGAATGCTTGCCGACAAAAAAAAATAGTACCACATTTTACAAATACATTGAACTTTACATTCCTAGATAATATTTTAACATCCACACGAAGACTTTATCATGCTGATGATGTAGTTAATCATAAACTGCTTCTTGCATCTTCGGATGAGAAGCATGTTCGTACTTCTGACCAAACAAGCCTTATCAGGAACTGAAAGCATATTGGAAAATTGCATAATTTTCATAAAATAGCTTTTTTAATATGTTACTATACTGCAGAAATCATTAAAGATCTGTATTTTAAAGTTACTACAGCATACATTTTGAAACTAATGTTTTCGTACTCTTTCTAATACTCCATTTAACAGTTGCATACTTATTGTAAAAGGCTTAAATTTTAAACATAACTATATTATATCAACACCTTCACAAAAAAATTATACCTGAAAAATGTAAACTTTACCAACAAAAAAAGGGGTGTAGTGCACATCACATTATCAAAGTTTTGTTTATACAGTATGTGTGATGTAGCTAATGATGTTAGGACATTGACTGTATAGTTGATTATGTTGGTAATAATGGGAAAAAAAGATAACTAGTGGTAGCTATCCAAATCAGACCGAAGTGTATGTCGGAAATGAATTAAAGGGGGGGTAAAAATTCACGTTTAGTAACAGAAACAAAGCTATTTTGTTATGTTGGCCATTGTCTGTTAGTGCGGCGTGTCGTAAAATGGATATGTGTGCTGGGTGTTATGGTAATTGGAATATGTATAGAGTGATAAAATAGTAAGAATGATATAAAATGAGTGTTATAGAATAAATAGGCTGAGTAGGAATGGTGAGTGAACTGCAGGATGAAATAGAATCTATAGTGTACGGAGTTAATACAAAAATATGTGATGCATGATGATGATGATGTGTTGGACATCTAATAAAATACGTGGTGTATATGATGGTGATGTGTTCGACATCTAGAGGATGAGAGTGACATTACATGCTGGCAAAAAAATGGGTATTTTGGGTAAATGTAAAAGTAGAGTTATTTAAATACAAATGTGTGTATCTGGAGTAACAAACAGTGTTGTAGGTAGGTAATGTTAGGGCAGGACTCTCAAGTAGCAACGAGTCTTTGTCATTTTAAATAAATAATCAGATGGTAGTGAATTATGTCGTATAATATTCTGAAGGATGTAATAAACTTTGTTGTTAGTTAATTTTAGGTTATTGTTATGTAGTTACAACAAATTGTGGCAGTTTTCATTCAATAATCTGATTGCAATGGATGGTATTGTTTAATGGTTTGTAGGGTAGAATAAACTGTGTTGTAGCTAGGTAATGTTATGTTAGGTATCTGTAGTGTCAAGTGTTTACCAGGTGTAAATAACAATTACATTGCAGTGGATGATTGTGTTTAATGTTTCGAAAGGATCTCATAAATTATGTAGATAAATTATGTTAGGTATGTATAGACGCAATGAGTGTTTGTTATTTTTAATGGCCTGTCTGATTGCAGAAGATGGTATCATAAAATACTTTGAAGGGTGTAATAGACGGTGTTGTAGGTAGATCGTGTTAGGTTAGGATTCTGTAGTGTCAATGAGTCTTTACAGTCATAGTATCGGGTAGTATATTTGGCGAGATGGGTTCAAGTGTACTTCCTAGTATTGCATAGTACACTTGGGCAGATGGGATCAAGTGTACTTCCTAATACCAACATCTATAAATGCTGAAAATGTTCCAGTCCAAAAAACCCCACATACCCATACATGCCCCATTAGATTTTGAAAGGAATGGGATAAAAGAAAAAAAACACGTGATGTCATTGGAGCCATATTGGTAATGTCATAATCTGTGTGTAAACATATGGTATCAGGTTGTACACCAATCCCCAAAAAGTCTCATATCTTTACTTATCTGGTTTGTTTATGATATATATTTCTAAGTAGTTTATAAAACTTCTCAGAATACAAAAATAATATGATGACTATGCAGTAATATTTCCATTTAACCCTGTAATAAGATATTTTAAAATGGATTGTCTTAAAGTGTTCAATACCGATAAATTATCAACAGCTGTGCTGATAATCTCAGAGTAGACAAATTGTCATGTGATAATGTGGTTGTGGTGTGAATGGATGGATGATATTTACCACTCAAGGCTGAGCATCAGGACACTAGGTTATGTTATGATTATTATGATAGTGATAACAATGGTGTGCCCAAGGCTCTTAACGCCAGATGATGCTGCTGCTGCTGCTGCAGTGATTTACCATTGCTTTTCACAGAATGATACAAGCTAGAACCACCAGCCTTTATAAACAAGAAGTTACTGATAAATAATGAGCCTACTTTCCTCTACATGGGTGCAAATAAATTCTAGAGAAGTTCTTAAAAGCTTAGATGGTAGGCATTGACGTCTCATTGATAGCAATATCATTTGATATGAAACCAGAAACATGTGAAACAGTACCAAGAAAATTAAAATACACAAGTGACTTAACCGAGATTCAAATTAAAAAAAAAACCTCGTAAAATTATGCTAGCATGCATTCAACTGCATCAAGGAGGTAGGATTCGGAACATAAACTTCCGATGTAATCAATCAAATGTTTTGAATGATAGGGTTCACTAACCTGACATACTTACATGGCCATCATTTTGAAAATAAGTGTCCGAGCCAATAAAAACACACAAGTTTACATGGCCTACCATAATGCTACTTGTGTGAAAAATTAGGTAGAAATTGGTTCATTGGTCTCCGAGATATGGCATAAAAACCTAAATGTGGCTATCTTACAAAATTGCCTAAAAAGAGGCTCTGTAGACAATGTTTCTAAGATACTGTCGGCATAAGAAGTTTGAGTGAATTTGTTAAACTGTTAAATAGATATGCCCAACATATCAAAATATTGATATGGCGGCCATTTTGAAAATCATTGTCTGACCCAATTTAAATCATGTAATATTACATGACAACCTGCAGGTGTGCAAAATTTGGTGGAAATTAATTTAATTGTTTTGGAAGTATGGCAAAATGTTCCATTTACTCACCTGACACTACTTTGAAAAAAAAAATTCAGCAAAATAGGATCTCTGTATGCATAAATTATGCTTCTAATTAATACTGTTAAGTGTACAAAATTTGATTGAACTTTGTTGAAAAGTTTCATAGGTATAACATATTAATCTAAATTATTTATAAACCCCATTAAAAAATGTCTGCCGCACATAACATATGTTAATTTACATACCCTACTGTAGCAATACTTGCATCAAATTTTGGTATGAATTTTGAATGATTGGTCCTCGAGATATGGCATAAAAATTCCATTGTTCATGTAGTGATCTTCATAAATGGAGGACAAAAAGGTTATGTATTAGCACATTCGATGATTGTCATAGATACAATATACAAAGTTAAATTTAAATATGTTACATGGTTCCATTGATATAGCACACTAAGCTAAAATGTTTGTATAAGTGCAGTTTTGAAAATAAGAGACCTGCACACTTAAAACATATAAATTAATATGGCCTACCACAGAACAACTTCTTCGCAAAATTTGAAAGAAATTGGTTAATTGTTTTCACACAAACAAAATAAAAACTATTATTTCATGTAAGGCTATCTTACAAAATAGTGGAGAAATGAGGCTTTTCATAAATAATTTTGATGGATATAATAGATACTGTCAACATACAAAGTTAAGATGAAATTTGTTTTGTAGTTTCGTAGATAAAAAATTCTGAGCTGACATTTTTATATGGCCACCATTTTGAAAATATGTGTTTTTGACCCTCTCAAAGTTCATAAGTTAACATGGCCTGCCACAGTGCTTCTAGCTTGCTAAATTTGGTAGAAATCAGTTGTTTTTTTTTCGGCATATATCACGTAATTTTAATTTGTTATGCGATACAATTTTACAAAATGGCAGGCAAAAGAAATTCTGTGTAGATACATTTAATGGTTGTAATTTATACAGCCAGCATACAAAGTTTCACTGGAATTAATTACATGATTTCAACGATATATCATACAAAACTAAAAAAGCTATATGGCTAACATTTAGAAAATAAGTGTCTGACATACCTAAAACATATCAGTTAACATCATCTACCGCAATACTACTTGTTTGCCATATTTGGTAGGATTTAGTCAATTGTTTCCCGAGATTTGACATAAAAACTTTAATTAATTGTGTGGCAGTATCTTACAAAATGGAGGATAAAAGGGGTTCCGTGTAGACACATTAGATTTTTATTATGCAGGATTGTTCTAAAATCATGGAACAAACATTGAGGGGTGGTAGAGCTCACTAAAGCAAACAATTATTGTATAGGAATATATGGGCAGGAGTGATACGTTGAGGCACAAACAAACAAATAACACATGAAATGCAACACACTGTTTATTTACAACGTTGCCGCTAAATGCCTTTTTACAGCAATGTTTATAATAATTGCTCAAAATTGCTACCACCGACAGTAATGCAAGCTTGGTAGCGTCGGTGGAGTGATTGGCGAACAGATTCAAATACGCCGGGTATTTCACGCACGCGTGCAGCTGCACAGGATAGTCGAGCGACGAGGTCTTCAATGAAATCAACGGGAGTCTCGTAAATGAGGGCTTTCAAATGGCCCCATAGAAAAAAAACGAGATTCGATAAATCTGGCGATCTTGGTGGCCATCGGACTGGCCCACCACGCCCTCAATGCCTCAACGCGTCACTCCCGCCCATATATTCCTATACAATAATTGTTTGTTTTAGTGAGCTCTACCACCCCTCAATGTTTGTCCCATGATTTTAGAATCACTCTGTATATACTCCCAGAATACAAAGTTAAGTTGGAATGGATTACATGGTTTGTAGATATCTCAGACTATGCTAAAATAGATAGATGCCTGCCATTTTGAAAACAAATGCCTGACTTACTTAAAAAACATATTTTTACATATAAACTGCCGCAGTTATACTTGTTTGCCAAATTTGGTAGCAATCTATCAATTGTTTCCAGAGATATTACACAAAAACTTTATTAATTCATTTAGTGTTATCTTACAAAATGGCAGATGAAAGTGTTTTTTTTTGCGTATATGATGCTTGTAATAGATACTGTTAGCATATAAAACTTGGTCGAAATTGGTTAAATGGTACAGTAGTTATACCAAATAAACCTACAATATCTGTATGACAGCCATTTTTAAAATTGTCTCTCATCAACTTTAATTGAGTAAATTTAATGGTCTACAATAGTACTACTTAAATGACAAATTAGGTGGAAATTGGTTAAGTAGTTTTCGACATACAACATAAAAAATTTATTTTTTCATTTGTAGCTATCTTCTAAATTGGCGGACCAACAACAATATTCACCTCTGAATTCAATGCTTACACCTTGCGCTATGTTGAAAACTGAAAACGGGTAGTGAATTAGGGACGTGGGTGGGGCCTTCTAGAAGGGTCATCTCCCATGAGTAGCCCATGACGTGGGCTGGTAATGCTGGCATATAATGCGACCGGCAGGCTGGCTGTAGGTAGTGCGCTTCCTCTGCTGTCATGGGTAAGGGAAGTGATTTAACCGAGTTGCAAAAAGGGATGATCAATGGTTTTCAGGACTACGAGGGGCAAAATTTAGTAAAAAGAAACGTTTGTGAAGTGTTCACGTACCTCTGTGGTAAAGGTATATAGCAAGTGGACGAATGGCACCATTGGAAAAAACCGCCAAGAAAACTGCGGAGCTCCAAGCGCCATTGTGCGTGAAGGCCAACCGACAGGCTACAGTGGAACAGCTCACTGTCCAAATGAATCAAGGAGCATCCAGACATATGCCTACCGCAACAGTTCTGCGAACCCTTCTGCAAATGGGGCTCTGGAGTAGACGGAAACAATTGGAATTTGCTCGACAGTATGGTGACTGGACTGCTGCTAATTGGGGACAGGTAGTCTTCTCCGACGAGTCATGTTTTCAGCTGCGTAGAACGGATGGACACCAGCGTGTCTGGAGAGAAACGTTGGAGAGCCAACACCCTGCAGCCATTGCTGGACGAATAAAGGCAGTAGGGGGCAGTGTTATGGTCTGGGAAATGTTCTCGTAGTATTCTCTAGGTCCCATCATCTATGTGGAAGGCATTCGTGATCAATTGGGTTATGAATCCATCCTCTACGATCACGCCCACACGTGCATGATGATTGTCTTTCCTCGAGAGGATGGGATCTTCCAGCACGATAATGCACCTTGCCACATGGCTAGAAGTATCAGAACGTGGCTGGAAGAGCACGATCAAGACTAAGTTCTTCCATGGCCCCCAAACAGCTCCGATCTTAATCCAATTGAACATGTGGGACTACCTTGATCGTCATGTTCGCAGCCTGTCTCCTCCACCACACACCTTTCAAAAGTTGTGGGCTGCACTGCAGAGAGCATGGCTCCAGATACTCGTGGAGACCTATCAGCACCTGATTGTGTCACTGCCAGCTCGTCTAGCTGCTGTCCGTGATGCGAAGGGCGGTTACTCTGGATACTAGCAGTTGGTCATAATAATGTGATTCAACTGTGTACGTACATACGTGTGTACATACATACATTCACACATACACAGGAAAGTGATCTCATAAGCCTTTCTTTCCTTCAGAAAGTAGGCTAAAAATTGAGAGTCAGTGTTGAGAATTGATCCAAAATCCCTCAGGCTAAAAGCAACAATGCAAGGATATACACTACAACCTGGAGGCAAGCTGGATAATTGCCTACCAACCCCAAACAACGCTTTATTCTATCAGCCTCTTGATGAAGGTATTTTGCATGCATGTATTTCATGTATAAAATTGCAGAGTACAGTGGATGGTAGAGAAATAAGCAAATGGAACTGTTATACCATTAACTGTTTCATTTCACCTAACACAATCACTGGTTCGTAACCAGGCCTCCATGTTCTGACTCACTCCCACAGGGTTGCCAACCTGTTGATACCTAATGTACTGCACTGACATAATATAACACACTTCTCCCCACTTATTAGTGCTATTACAGATAAATAACATAAAAGGGGCGACTATAGGTTGAATACATTTTTGGGGGCCCTATTCTCATTTTTATCAGCATCCCCTAAAGAATATGTCCCTTTATAGGCAAAACCTCAAAAACCCACTTCCTCGCCCCCATTAAGTGTTCTTGTATCTTGTGCAATGACCTTGAGGCTCCCAGCATGGCCAGTCTCTGTGCCCTCTTCCACCCGGGACACTCCGCTGTCTATCTTGTATTCTCCTAGATGAGGACTCACTTTTTCAATGCTGGTAAGGGTACTACTAGCTTCTCGACTATCTTTAGCAGGTTCAAAAGGACAGGAGCAAAACTGATCCAGATGGTGGTGGTGGGTGGTGCCATCTGTTTCCGTATCCTGTATGTGAGGGGACCCAACTTTAGAGTGACCACTCTTTTCTGCCATGTCTTCTCTCCATGCATGTACACAGTGAATCCCACCTGATTGTTTACTTCAAAGGACCTGGCACGGAAATTTGATTTGGAAATCACAGGACCTACTTGATGGGCTGCAACAGAATCTGACACTGATGGAGTGAGCAATGAAAGTCTACTGTGGATAATCCTCTCAAACATTAGACTGCTGGGCGACTCCCTTGTATCAGTATGCAGAGTTATGCAATAGTACATGAGGAAATGTGGTATTGCAATGGTTAAGGGAACACTGGATTGCACTAGTGTCTTTAGTTGGCTCTTCAATGTTTTCACCTTATTTTCTGCAAGGCCATTCATGGCTGGATGGTAGGGCGGTTGAAAAAGTCTGCTTGACAGCATTGCATTTACAAGGTTGATCAAATTCTTCGGAAGAGAATGCAACCGCACTATCAAAAACAAACTGCTATGGGAGACCATACATTAAAAACCACCAACGTAACTTAGTTATGACAGCATTGGTTGTAACACTGGAGAGCACACAAGCTTCTTGTCATTTGGAGTGGCTGTCAACAAGCACAAGAACGTACTTTCCCATGAAAGGTCCAGCTATATCCATGCTCTTTGCCATGGTTTCTTGGGCCATTCCCAAGGTACCAAAGTTGACTTGTTAGGCAGGGACTTATTTTGAAAACATGGGAGGCAGTCCGACATGGACCCTTCCAGGTCATTGTCTATGTGGGGCCACCACACATCTGACAGTGAGCTGTGGGATTCTACAATGGGTGCCGAGAATGTGGGTTAGTAGCTGCTGTCGTCACCAATATGAATTTGCAATAATAAAGATTTTTTTTATCCATAAAATGACAGCCAAAGCCTCTCTGTCAAGCTGTGAATAATTTCTTTCTGCAGAAGACATTGTAAGAGATGCAAATGCAATTGGTTTTTCCATGTGGCTAAGAACAGCTCCGACACCATATGGAGATGTGTTGCATGCAATCCTTATTGGGAGATCTGGATTATAATGGGTGATTACATATGAAGACGTAACCAACTGAGTCTTTCAAAAGCATTATTACATTTTTGTAACTAGTGCATTTATGATCCTTTTTCGAACAGTTCATGTAGGTGTGACAAAACTGTTACAATGTCTGGCTAACTTTGCATAATAGTTTAGCAGACAAAACCATAACAGCAACTGTACCAGAACCTGTGGGGGTGAGGCCCCTGTAACTGTTTTCACCTATGTAAACCACCATTGTTAACTGTATGCCCAAGGAACATTGCTGATATATCAAAGAAATCACATTTTGTTTTGTTCAGCCTAAAACCATGGTCCTGTAACCGCTGCAGTAGTGTGCATAGGTTTCCCCAATGCTGCTCTTTTGTTGCATCAGTTACCAAGATGTCATCTTGAAAAAACACCACCCCATCTAAACCTTGCAAAACCTGCTCCATCATCTGCTGAAAGATTGCAGAGCATGATATTATTCCAAAAGGGAGTTTGGTGTACCAAAAAAGTCTTCTATGGGTATTGATAGTGAGTAGCTCCTGCCACTTTTCCTTGACCTGTAGCTGTTGGAAAGTCCTTGACAGATAAATTTTTGCAAATGCTACTCCTCCCTTGAATCTGGAAAATAATTCATCCACATGAGGAAGTAGATAGTGTTCTATTACCAGCTAAGTATTAACTGTTTATTTTATAGTCTGCAAAAAATGTGAAAAGTGCCATTTCATTTAGCCACTGACACAATGGGGGTAGCCCACTCACTGAAAGAAACTGGATGGAGAATGGCCAACTTCAAAAGCCGGTCCAGCTCTGCATCTACCTTGTTTTTGAGAACAAAAGCCATTTTCTAAACAGGGAGAAAGAATGGTGGTGTGTTTTCCTTCACATGCAAGAAAACTTTGCATCCTGTGAATGACCTAATTCCCTCAGCGAACAAACTAGAGTATTTCTGTGTTAAGATGTTGTTCACTGACCTGTTGTCTCTCGGAGAAGTACTGATGTGATTGACAACTGGTCATAGTAATGCCAGTGAATCATACCAATCCTACAGATTAGTAGTGAACCACCGTTTGGCAGTACAAACAAATTTAACTCCTTCGGCCCTTGCTGGCCCTTCGCCTGCACTTTGATCATACCACAAGGATGCATCCCAATATTAGTGTAGTACTTAAGCTGTTGGCGGTGTCAAATGGTAGCTTACAAAAACGTTTCTATATGTCCTCTGATATAGCTGATATGGAAACCCCAATGTCAATTTCCATGTCAAACTGTACACCACCCACTAAAACAGGCCTAACCCATGTCTGAGGTCTTGCTGCTGGCCTAAGTAGTTGATACAATGAAGAAAATTCTTCCTCTGATGTGTCTGTGCTCAAGTTCTTTAGATTGGACATTACATTGTTGTGATGGGCCAACTCTTTTTTACCACTTGCCTGCATACTTGGATGCATTCTCTTAAGATGTTCTAGCTGTTTGCAGTTGTTGCATTTGCATTTGCAAAACCTGCAATCCCACACAAAATGGCTGGAGTTATCAAAACACACGCACAAAGACTGACCGAAACCTTTGGCCATGCTGTCTTTCCATGGACACGCTGCCATTATGTTAAATTACTCATCTTTGATGGATGTCAAAGAAAAGGAAGGAAGACTATTGGCCCACTGCTCTCCCAAATGCAAAGACGCAATGCTGGTAGCCGCTTTGTACGACAGTGCTAGGCTAACTGCCTTGTCAAAAGTAAGGTCGTCAAGACTCGAGATAAAGTCTTTGTATGATGTTATTTTCTGTCATACCTACCACAAACTTGTATCGCATTGCCGCATCGAGAAAATAACCAAAAATTGCAGAAGTATGTTAGCTTACCACAAAGTCCGAAACTGATTTCATGGTCCAGTTGTACCCTCTTGTGGAAATTATGATGATCTGATATAATGGATGGCCTGGGAGAAAAATAGCAGGTTAGCAAATCCAACTCGCAGTAGTCACATTCAGACTTTTTGGTTCACTTAGATCGCACAATATCTCATAGATTTCTTTCCCCATTGACAAGATAAGTATAACATGATGTTTTGCTTGATCCTCAGCTTTGTCACCCAGGCCATTTGGAATAAATAGTTGCTCGAGTTGTCCCTAGTATGAGTACCATGTGTCTTCTCCTAGCATACATTTTTCAACTTTGAAACTGGACATTTTTGACACAAAAGAAAAATGGAAACATCTTTCTAATTAATCTCATCCTCATCATCAGAGTTATGTCATTAAATGTTTAATTTAGCCTAGCATGACCATTGGTTCTTAAAAATGCCTCCATGTTCTGACTCATTCCCACAGGGCCACCGACCTGCTGATGCCTAATGTACCACACTGACAAAATACCACACAAAAAAATTGAATGACAAAATTTGAATTCAATATAATTGAGAATTTAGAGATTTTGGTTAACGTGCTGGTGAGGGTCAAATGAGGTGAAGATGGAGCAGTGGTAGAATGCAAAGGCAGGTGAAACGGGAGCACCATGAGAAAATCTGCCAGCCAACAATCAAACCCAGTTCATCTTGGTGGAAAACAAGTAATCCGATTAACACACTGTTGTGGCCCACCAAATAATTTGTTCACTAAGTTATGTGTAGGAAAATATTCTGAAATCTATCTTTAACAAATGTTAAAGATGGACACGTCCATCCCACATTGATTCCTGCGGTTATTTCACACAGTGTTGCTTGTCTGTTAACACTGACCATTCTGCGCACACATCGTTGGTCTCGGTCATTAAGTGCAGGCAGTCGGCCACTGCGTTGTCCATGGTGGGAGGTTATGCCTGAAATTAGGTATTCTCAGCAAACTCTTGACACTGTGGATCTCGGAATGTTGAATGTCCCATGCGTCTAGCTCCAACTACTATTCCGCGTTCAAAGTCTGTTAATTCCAGTCAAGGGGGTATAATCACGTCAGAAACCTTTTCACATGAATCACTTGATTACAAATGAAAGCCCAACCAATGCACTGCGCATTTATACATTTTGTAAGCAATACTACTGTCATCTGTATATTTGCATATTACTATCCCATGACTTTTGTCACTTCTGTGTATTTATATTGCCAACCAACTCCTGAATCAACTCTAATTTCATGGATTATAATAATGATAAACTGCATTTGCATCAATTATTATTTTTCAGATATTTTTATAATTAAAATAATTATACCCTAATTTTTTTAATATTATCAATATAACAATTTGTCCAATTGTAAGTAATGCATATTTGTCCTTAACTACATTTAATCCCCAAATTGGAGGAATTTCTTCATTCATGAATACTTATTACCACCATTTATATCACTTCCAATTTGATTTTTGCATAGTGTTTCAAATATGCAATTCAATCATTATTTTCTTGAGTTAAGTGCTCTATTTTTACTAATATTTTCTAACTAATGAATAAAAGGTAAATCTTCTGATGTATTTCATTCATAATCACCTACATGAGTTTTTTTTATTATTTTGAAACTTTTCTATATGTTATTTAAATCTAGAAATTAGTTAATATGGGTATAATCTCTTACAAATTTTATAAAAATAAAAATATACATAAGTAGAATGATAAAGCTGATTTGGGAATAAGGTTACGAGACACTATTGGCTGGTGGCAATCTTGTCTGCCATATTTGATCTGGATAACCTTGACCTCATGCCTGTGACCTTGACACCGTTGCCCATAACCTTAGAGGACTGGTTGGTCAGTATTGTGAGGGGTTGGTCTGGCGGTAGTCAGTTGTCTGCTTTAAGTGTGACCATGATTTCAAGCTGGGCTAAGAACTTGTCTGGAAGAAACTGTTGAAGATGTAACTGCATGGTAATGTGATCAAGATAAAATGTCTGGTTGAATGGATGCATAAAAATGCTTAAATCTCACTGATAAAATATATTAATAAGTATGTATACATAGAGCAATAGCTAGGCAAATTAGATACACATGTTGCTACTGTGAAACGGACTTCAATTTTTATTTCATGAAGACGATAAAAGCCAATTATTGTACGAAGTCTACTGTAGAGTTTACCTCTATGGATGTACCTTCTCCCACGGCTGGAAAATTACATGGAAAACAGTGTTGCTACTGTGGAAAGATCTTCAGTAAAAGCTGCCATGCTCGTCGACATAAAAAAGTCGATGTTTAAAAGGACTGACCTCCAAATCACTATTATGTACCAACTGTGGTACGTCATTTGGTAGAAACAATAATTTAAAGAGACACACTAGTACGTGTAAAGGTAATGTGCCTTTACTTGACCTAAGACAGCATATGTTGACTTCATTACCTTCTATTAATACACTACATAAAATGTTCACAGACCACAAGGGAACTCGCATGATGAAGAATTACAACAATGGGCACATGCAGTTTATGCAAAGTGATACATTGAAGAACCACATCAAGAACTGCAAGGATTCATCTTTTGAGAGCCAGCAAGTGATGACATCAATACCCCCTGCTACATACAGTCGGTTCACTACTGGAAGAAACTTTTGAAAATCAACCTTTGAAAAAACACCCTAGCCGTTAGCTACATGCATATAACATTACAAACAGCGGCGAGCACGGATACAGTTATGCCATTAGGTTGCCAGCACAAAGAGAGGAAATAGCTGTAAAGTTTTAACGTAATTGTTAATTTATCGCTTACAAATGGGTTTCGAAAAGACTTGTATCTTATTATGCCAATTATTAATGACGTGATACTAACGTATTTAGATTTCAATGTTTCTTGCATAGTCACATGATCACGCTCAAGGTGAAAGTAGAGCGGCCATTTGTTTACTAACCAGCATTCCTTGTATTGTTGACTGGGTGTGGTTGATACACGTGTCAGAGAATTTGTGCGATTATCTTGTTTAACCTACAATAATTAATTTATTGGTTTTTTTTTTTTACTAATATCTGCTCTTTATTATTTGTCGTTGTGCCGATTCCTTTCATTTCTGATACCTGTATAAGAGATTACTCGTAGTGCGTTCTCACATGTTTCATATTTTTTAAATTTATTTCAGGTTTGCTTAAAATTTTATTTACTGTATTTTACGCTGTAAGTTGTGGTAGTTTTAGTGTGCAGTGATGAGTTCTAGCAAGGTGAAGAAAAGAGAAGTCACCACTCATCAACGCCAACAGGACGTCATTAACCTCATCGAATTGTTGTATTCCCTAATTAGGCGAGGGGAAATGAAACCCTGCAACGTCGCAGAAAGAGTGACAGAAATGTTGAAACGCTCCAGATCCACAGTTCTAAGGTATGTTAAAATATATGTAGTATTAACCATTGCGTTTGCAAGTTGTGTGTGTTAAGGTCAATTATGTTGGCCTACGAAATGTGTTTACAAGAACATAAAGAAAATTTGTTAATAACTTGATAACGTCGTTGAACGTTGTCTACGTGTCTTTTTAACGTTTTATTGGGGTAATTATTAAGTTTAGGGGCTTTTCTGTAAAAATAACAATAATTCACAGTAAATGGTATATTTCCACTCTACTAATAATGCAGAACACGAATATACGAAGGGCATTAACGTCCGACTAATTTTGTAATATGTGCCCACCTAACAGAACCTAACCCCACGATGGGTGAATCACTATTTTCCATTTTTAAACTAACCTAGGATTGTTGGGTTTTACACTAACCTAGGATTTTTGGATTTTACACTAACCTAGGATTGTAGTGTTATATAGACTCAAATGTGAGTGTATTAATCACCTAACCAAAAGGTGGTATTACAATGTGTAATTAAAAATAAAAACTACTTTGTGTTGGAATTTGTGTACCCCTGCGAGGGATTCTTCATAAACAACCCAATATATACAGTGGAAATTTATTATAAAGACAACTGACAATGGTAAGGAAAATTGCCTCTATAGTGAGTTTGTTATAGCCAATTAATTTTATATAGGTTATGGAGAGATGGTGCATTTTAAGATTCCGAAGAAACGGCTTGTTTTGTATTTAGAAGTTACATTGTGGCATTAATTGTCATTGTTATACATTACTAAATAGATTACAGTCGATATAACTGGAACTTCCCCTAGTATTAAACATATCTGTATCACTTCACTAAACACGAGAGGACATTATAATCAATGAAATCGCAGTCATAATCTTTTAAGAAAACAATTGTGTATTAATGCATTTCCCCAACACCACTGTTCTACAGCCATTGTCTTTTAGTTATTGTAAATTATCAGTGTCATATTTTTCACTTTCAGTGCTACATAGCCAACCTAATTTGCATAATTTAAAAAGGACCATAATTCAGTTACTGGGTCAACTACAGTTACTGATACCAAAAACATACAAGGGTCATCGTCATGGACAATGCACCATATCACAGCACACAGGTGTGAGCTCCAACCGTTTGTTTTTGAATAAATAAAATGTTTATATTGTTTGTGAGATGTTAAGATTCTGTGCTAGTCAACACAGATCAGGAAAACAGTTACATGTAAAATTATAAAAATTTTAAGAATGCTGAGCACAGTAGTTATAGACATTCTTATCACGTTCGCATTATAGAAGTATCCAATCATACTTTTGGTATCCAATAAATACTACCAAGAACCAAATATTTAAAAGTTTATGTTTTGGAAAGAATTGTGCTTAATTCAGACATTCTATACAACAGACATACTGTTGGCAACATTCAAGGGTAATACATTTTAATTTGTTGTATTGTGTGGTGATTTCAGCTGGAGAAGTTCCCCAACAGTAGCTGGAGGAAGGATGCCATCATCAATTGGCTGCAGGAGCACAACATTCCGTTTGCTGTATCCTTTTTTTGCAAAATCTTTTTGTGAAGTGTTAAATTGTAGGGTAATGTTGTTGAGCATTGCTTTATAGCATTATATGTAAAGTAGCAGTCTACATCAGAGAGCAGCTATTGAAGCATGTCATTTTTTTGAATAATTGGTTTCTAATTTTTGGAGTGAAGATGGATGTATTAATTTCTTTTTTTTTATATAGTTGCTGCTGTGTTGAGTTGTTTATGTACTTTTTTGTTTTGATCTATGGTAATTCTGTAGCAAAAGGAATCACTACAATCCATAAGTTATTACCGGTACTTCTAACTAACTAATAAATAAATAAACAGTATTTATAAGTACTGCGGCTTATGCCTTTAGGATGTTTTAACTTAATGCAAACTGGAGATGTTAGGATACACCATTGTCAGCTTCTTTAATTATTGTAAACAACAGTTCTCTCCAAAATTTTGTTTACTGGAGCCACATTTTTTAGTTATGTTAAATTTGTTATGGTCATTTCTTTACAAAATCTGTGGCACATTTATTTTGTTCCTTCTCTAAGCATTTGCTTAGCAACATGTTTCAATTTAATTGTTTGAATATTAGACATTAGTGAAACCAATGT